>PVKZ01000462.1:0-268587 GCA_004027375.1 Macroglossus sobrinus | reverse complement strand
TTCTCTCTGTGTATTTAACCTTTGGCATTTTAATTATGTTGTGTCTCAGTATGGGCCTCTTTGGGTTCATCTTCTTTAGGACTCTCTGAGCTTCCTGGGGTTGTATGTCTATTTTCTTCACTAGATTAGGGAAGTTTTCCATAATTATTTCTTCAGATAGGTTTTCAATTCCTTGTTCTCTTTCTTCTCCTTCTAATATCTCTATGATGTAAATGTTGTTACACTTGATGTTGTCTCAGAGGCTTCTTAAACTACTTCATTTTTTTGGATTCTTTTTTCTTATTGCTGTTTTGATTGGGTGTCCTCTGCTGCCCCATTCTCTATGTTGCTGATGCGATCCTCCATTTCATCCACTCCACTGAGTCCCTCTAATGTACTCTTCATCTCAGATATTGTATTCTTTTCTCACTGGCTCCCTATTATGTTTTCCATCTCCATTTTTATGGGACTTTTTAAAATCTTCTTATTAGAGTTCTCATTGAGTTCATCTACTCTTCCTCTAAGTTCCTTGAGCATCATTATAACCAGTGTTTTGAACTCTGCATCTGGTATATTGCTTGTCTCCATTTTAGTGAATTCTTTTTCTGGAGCTCTGTTCTTTCCTTTCATGTGGCTTCTTTGTCTCTGACTTGTGGCTGCCTCCCTGTGTCAGTTTCTATACACTAGGCAGGGCTCCCCAGTCCTAGTAGAGTGGCATTATGTAGTAGGTATACTATGGGGACCCTGGGCACAGACCTGGGAAGGGTCCAGCTGAAGGCTAAGTTCAGCTGCAGCCTGTGTACCTCCAGGGCTACCTGGTAAGAGTCACCAAACTTTCCACATATGGCTACCACCCATGCTGGGCATATAGTTGCCTTGAGGGCCCAAGTTAGAAACAAAGGCCTGCTGCCAGTGGTGTGGGGCTTGGGGCTGCTCAGCAAGAAGTACAAGGCATGCTGAGGCCAGATGCTGCTGCTCTTGGTTTTGTGAGCCTTTGTGAGATTTTATGAAAGTTTGCAGCAGGAGCCAAGAGAGCCCATTTGTACGGAATAAAATCACTATAATTCGCTTGGGTGGGCCCACAAGTTGGGAGAAAGGGAGTCTCAGGAAATTCCTGGGCAGAGCAAACTCTGTTATACAAGTTGATGGCACCTGTGTCCGCACGCTGGGCGTGGTGAGGGCTCAACAAAGGAACAATGGCTTCTGCCTACACCTCTGTCTGGAAGCAGGCTGCCCCTTCAGCCCTCACCCACAACAACTCAGTGCCTGCCTCCCCGTATATCCTTGGCACCCCTGGACCAGCTGCCCCAGCACTGGAGCTCAGAGAGAGTGAGTCTATCCAAGTTAAGGCCAGGCGTGAGCCCTTTAAGGGGAAGGTCTCTGCTTCCCGCAGCCCTCTGTCTCACTCAGCCACAACCTTCTCTGGTTTTTACAGCCAGAGGTTTTGGGAGCTTCTCTTCCCAGCACTGGAACCCTGGGCTGGGGAGCCCAGTGTGTGGCCAGGACCCCTCACTCCTCAGGTTGGGTAGATGGCTCTGCAGCCAAGATAACTCTCCCAATTCTCTATTGCCTCATGTGGTTGTGGGACCAGCCGTTTCAGTTCTCCACCCCTCCTACTGTTTTAGGTGGCCTGTTTTTTGAAGTGACCTGGTGATACGGTTTCTGTTCAGCCAGACCTCAGGTGACTGTGTAATGATTGCTCTGTAGTTTTGTTATAAATTTTTTGTGGTTGCTCGAAGGAGTGTGTACTTCCTCTACCTTCTATGCCATCCTGTGAGGAGGGAGAATGTCTCATTTTCAGTTTATGGGTACAGTTCTGATTTTAATCTCTTAGATTAATTTTATATATTCTATAATTTAATGTAAATGGAATTAAATAGTACCAGACAGTGGCTTAAAATACATTTTAGAAAAACATGAAACAATGCATGATTTAATAATAGACAAATTTAAGAAATTAGAACTCAGTCCATGTTTAATGTACATTTAAAACATTAATTAATATTAAATACTAAAGTATAAGACAAAATGAGTAACTTATTCCAATGAAGAAAAAAACAGCAACCATTAACTTTTTCATTTGGAACATTATCCCATGGAATACTAGAATTCAGTGGTGCACTGTTTGGATAATGTTAATTTGGAAATAATTTTTTCTGGGACTAAGGTCACTTCCAGTACATAATGAAAGTATTATAGACTCCAAGACTAGGCTGGGAAGCCTGCCGAAAACCTGCTTTTCCATAACATTTCATCGACATTTGGCCACATTGTCTCACAGATCCCAGACCTTATCTTTGGTGAGTAGAGAAAATGAGCTTATGTAAAAGGCCAAAGAAGGTGGGAAATGTCAGACCATGGATAGTGCCTGCAAAACTCAGGAAAACAATATCAGACAGTTATACACTTGGAACACAACCCTGAGCCTTTGATAGATTCTGTCACCCATCAACTAAGTATTCTCTAATCCTGCTCTGTTATTTGCCTTGCAAATACCTTGAAATATGACTTTCAGTCCATGGCTACAATTCCAGAAACAACTTTATTAGATCGTGACATCTTCCTTTTGGAACATGCATCCTTTTTGTTGTGACTGTGCCCTTTTTATCTCAGATCAGATCTAGGTGTATCCATTAGCTCCTACAGAATGGATTTCTGTCTTTTTTTCAAACAAACACATTGTTACTTTATAATATTAAAGAACAAATATGTGCTAAGAGTTCAGCTAAACTACTGGTATTGTAAATGTTTTTTAAAAAATTTTAACGACAAATATAATTATTCTTTCTTTTTTTAAAAAATACTGATTGTTCTTCCTTTAAGAAAACTGTGCAAATTATACATCATGATCAGATACATCATGATCTTCCCCAAATTCAACCATTGCATTCAAACTATGCAAATTATACATCATGATAAGATACATCATGATCTTCCTCAAATTCAACCATTGCATTCAAACTATGCAAATTATACATCATGATAAGATACATCATGATCTTCCTCAAATTCAACCATTGCATTCAAGCTATGCAAATTATACATCATGATCAGATACATCATTATCTTCCCCAAATTCAACCATTATAAATGTTTGATTGATATAGCAGATTGATATGCCAAAGGGTATATGTTTTTTTGTTGTTGTTGGGAATTATTTTGCTAAAAATGTTTGATTGAGTCCACATGTTTATAATTGTTACCTGACAAGTACTAAGGGCACCAAAGACTAGAGTCTATTATCTGTTCATCATAACTCACTGTGGAAGCTGATGTATTGGTTTAGAAATTTTGATAACAAAATTAAGTTGAATTTATCCATTGGGAGAAATAGCCAAGGACCTAATCCCTAAATGACCCCAGTCACAGGTGTTTTCTACTAGTAATAGTAGCTCCTTCCTGTTAGTGAATTTTCAGGAGCAATCATTAAATACCCTTTTTCTTTGCCTGGAGCCCACAAAAATTTGTTAGTCATATCAAATATGAGTCATAGTATAATGTTCAGAAATAATTTCAGTAACCTTTTCCTCAAAAATAAGCTGTTAGATAATTGTTTTAATTAAGGTGATTTTTTTTTTTTAAGTAGCCAACATGGAACAGTAATGGCTTAATTCTGAGGTATTTTTCAGAGAAGCTGAATAGTAGTACCTTTACTCCAAATTGACCTTAAATAATTTTTTTATGATACCCTTGAGCCATTAGATCGATTTAACTTTCCTGACTCTTAAAAATTACAATTGGCCCCAGATGTCTAAAGTAAATTGCTTATTATTTAAAAGTCCCTTATGTTGTCATAAAAACAGGTTTGGGGATTGCATTACAAATATTTAGAAGTTCTTTTGCTTTTGATATTTGTATGTGATCTCAAATATGAGACCCAAATAAAGCAAAGGGCCTGTTTTGATTTAAAAGATTTTTTAAATCACTCAAATGCATGGTTCACTTTCCTTGTTCAAGAAAGAACCTTGAATGTGCTTGTAGTATATGTCCTATATATCCTTTGCCTTTTAAAAAGACAATTTAAACAGAGATACTGCCCCATTAGCAATAAGCACATCTCCTACCCAGATCTTGGTTTCTAATACCATTATCCAGTAAGAGGAACCAGGGCTCCTTAGAGAAATGGCTGTTTCTAACACCGAGGCAGAAAATACACAAGATAAGCCTGGAATATATTATAGTGCCAAAAAGCAAGGAAGTGCTAAAAAATAATTACCCATATTGATATTTGTGTGTCAAATTTATACAGGAACCAACTGAAATAGCTTGTAGTGACCAAAGCTGGGGAAATGAAGCAATAAAATAAAGTAGTATTGGGTTATAATCGACAGTATAAAATAAATATTTATGAGTCCATACCGATATAAATAAATTAGTGGAGGAGAAAAGACAAATCTCCCATACAGAAGAACTAGAAATAACTTACGTAGATACTATGCCCTTAATTTGGGGAGCATGACTCCACATTCCTTAAGTGTGGGCTGCTCATAATGACTTCTTTCTAAATGTACAGAATGGAAAGGGGGAGAAAAAGAGAAACTTGCAATGGAGATCCCTGACATACACTGTTTTAGTCAAGTGATCAAGGTCTCCATCAACAGTTATAAATCTTGATGATAGTATGTACCCTTGAGCTGATATGATGGAAATAGCACTTCACTTCTGTGGTCTTCCTCTCAATAACCCATAACCCAAATCTTATAATGAGTGAAACAAATTCTAAAAGTGGGGTATCCTACAAAATACCTGACTTGTACTACTCAAAGTGTCAAGGTCATCAAAAACTAGGAAAATTTGTGAAACTGCCTTAGCCAAGAGGCGCCTAAAGAGAAATGATGACCAAATGTAGTAGGGCATCCTAAATGAGGCACTGGAATGGAAAAAGGACATTAGGTGAGTAATATTTGAATAAAGTATGGACTTTAGTTAATAATAATATATCAATATTGATTTATGAATTGAAACAAATGTACCGTACTATATAACATGTTAATAATAGGGGAACCCGGATGTGGGTGTATAAGATAACTCTCTGTACTATCTTTTTTATTCTTCTGTAAAGCTTATTAAAAAGTCTATTAAAAATAGATTACAGAGGAAAAAATATAGTACGGACAGTATGATCCTATATAAAGGAAATATCTATTCATATGTGTTATTGTCAAAATAGAGACCTTAAAATTTTTATTAAAGGTGTACTAAATCTACAGATAAATTTGTGGAGAGTTGATATAGTTTTAATATTGAATTTTCTTACAATTAAGCATGGTATTGCTTTCTTTTTAACGTTTTATGTCCTTAATGTCTTTCAATAGAGATTTATCATTTTCAAAACAAATAAATTAAAATGTTTATCAGTCCATTAAACAAAGGACAGTGATGTTGTTGGTACTATAAAAGTTTAGAAAATCAGATGTGATTATACTGCTGAATGAGTGAATTGTAGACATTTATAATTTGATGCTTTTTAAAAGATGTCTTGAAGAAAAAGGAGATCCTAACTTCTTAGATCATGCATTCCATGTATAGAATTTTGTCTAGTGAAACTATTTTTAATTCTTTAAAATGTTAGTGTAGCAACGTCTAAATTGGATTGACCTAGTCAGTCAGGGACTATTTTGTGAAAATAATAACTAGTGTTTTTATAACATCTTTTAGGTATCAAGCACTTTTCATATACCAATTCATTTAGTCCTTGCAGCAAACCTAAGATGTGTGAGAGTGTTATCATCTCTCATCTGTTTTACAGAAGACACTGAGACCAGAAAGTTTAAATGACCTCCTTAAGGCCAAATAGTCTGGAGGAAAGCCAGGATTCAAGCCAGATAGTCTGGCTTTTAAATCCATGCTCTGTTACCCATTTCATTATATGGCTTCTTGTATGCTATACTGTATATGTTACTCAGCTTCTTATGAAGATAAAGGTGAATATGGTGTCTTTTTAAAATAATGCAACATAGTAGCTTTCATTTGCCATCATTATAACTATTATTCTTAAGTTAATAAATGATATTGTATTTAACGAATAGATATTTACAACTACTGGTCATTCATGATCTCTATTAAGATAAATGGGATTGGGAACAAAGCTATATTCAGTGAACTCTACATTTTCTCTTTGGATTTAGCCAGACCATTTAAGAACTGCATACTTAGATGGCATTGTTGTGCCTTTTCTAATGTTGCCTCTGCCATTCTATACTTGATATTATGCATTGAGTCTGCATTGAAAGGCATTGTAGAACTGTGTCAACTCATGACAGGACAAACAGGGGTGAGAATTTTTTATGTTTATTAAAACAGGGCATGGGTTTTAAAAGATTAAAGAAAGTTGCTCTAGACAATGCAATGTCTTCGTTTCTCAGTCATTTGTCTCAGTGGTGGTGTTCTTTTTGCATCACTGCATCTTCTATATATCATCAGATAAATTGTTTCTTTTTCTTTTTTTTCTTTTTGGTAATTTGTAATTTGAAACAATGGATATTTTGTTTTCAGAAAAAGACAATTATAGTATTAATTTGGTTCTTTTTAAAACTAT
Organism: Macroglossus sobrinus; assembly: GCA_004027375.1. NCBI lineage: Eukaryota > Metazoa > Chordata > Mammalia > Chiroptera > Pteropodidae > Macroglossus > Macroglossus sobrinus. The sequence continues at coordinate 262,070 of PVKZ01000462.1, read as the reverse complement.
ATGTATCCAGTGGAGGTTCTGATTTACACTCTGTATTTATGCTGAGAAAACTAAGAGCCAGAGATGAAAACTTTCGTCTACTCTTGTAACCCTCTAAAGGTGATGTCTATTTGATCACATGCCCTGCATCCCATTGTTTTTTGGGGTAATAGTAAGTCACATTCTGCCTTAGTGATCTAGCTACAATGGCTATAGTCTCTTACCATCTGTTCTTCTAATGCAGCTGTTCTCAAACCTTTGTTTTAATCTCAGGACCCTTTTATACTCTGAAATAGTTAATCTTTAGTGATCTGCTATGTGGTTGTAGTATACAAAGAAATTCCAGCATCACACAGCTGTGTAATTAGAAAAGAGAAGGGTATTTTAATAGCCTTTTCAGATCATTGTGAATATTCTTCTCTATTACTACACCCAGACTGGACAAGTGGTAACTTCTTAAAGGTTAGTTACAAAGTAGAATCTAAAGCCAGATTCTGAAACTCTTCAAAGCTCTGTTACATCAAAATCCATTGGTCTATCTTCAATTTTGGAATAATTTTTACCCATGCATAATTTTATAACATCATACATTGGCCATTAGAAATTATGAGTTCACTGAGTCATGCAGATCTTCTAAATATTGACACATTCATTATATAATATCCCCAAAAATCACATTAGTTAACTTTACCTCTAATGTCATCAGAAAAGTACTTAAGCATTGGGAAACAGTCGAGCCATGGTGGATGATACAAGTGTTCTAAAATTCTAATTTTTGCTTTAAAATTGAATTTTATTATCAGTAATAAATATTGTGAGTTGTATCCTTAAAGTAAAATGCTCGCTTAATTCATTTTCAGTAAAATGTATGTCATATATATACTTCTTCATAATTATAGTTTGGTAGTTATTTTAAGTAAAAATAGTATTGTAAGCAAAAAGTGGGTAGTTCAGCTTGCAACTCAATAAATGATTTTTTTCGGTACAAGCATTGTACTTAAGTATATAGCATGTTTTTTCTGCATATTTCTCAGTTCATCACACAGAATATTAAAGTCTTGTGTTCAACAGTCCTCATTGAATGAAATTAATCATCATTATTGCTTCAATAAACATTTTTTTTGTGTGGAACTCCTCCCCCCCTTTTTGTAAACTATATTTGGTGGTAAAGAATACAATGACTACTAGTAACAGTTTGGTGCCACTGCCTTGATTCATGCTAAGGCACCAAATGTTTTACCCATCACTGCTTTTACACCATCAGTGCAAATGTTAGAATTGTAAAATGAACAAACATGAAAATTATGAAAATTATTTTGACTGTATGAACCCTCTGAATGGATCTTAGAGACTCTAAGGAGTTCATAGACTACACTTTAGGAACCGCTATTCAAATAGATTCTTTTTTGAATATTTGGAGTATTGTGGTAATACAGTCAATATTTTAAAGAAAACTGCTAATGAGGTAATAATTTTGCACATCCAAGTAGGCTATTTAAGTGAAAGTATTATGTTGAATTTTAGAAAATATAAAAACTTAAAATATATATAAAATATATATATAAATAAAAAATATAAGGACTTCCAGTATCTACTACTATTAACATAAATGTATTTTTCTTTAAAATGTAATTTAAAAACTAAAATTACTACTTAAATTCAATAAATTCAAACACTACAGGAAGGTATTGATATTGAAATGTCTCCCTTCCTTGTGCTTCTCCCTAAAGTTGTTTCTCATACACACTTCCCATAAAGAAGTACATATTTCTCATACTTTTTATTGTATAAAAAGTATAATGTTTCTAAGATATGTTTAGAATAACTTTATTTTTAATTAGATCAGAAAGCATCTTTTAATAACATTTTTGGTCTTTTTTTTCCATTCAGTAAAAAAACTCATGAATTATGCATGTCAGAGTTTTTGTTTCCTCCTTTGTCAGCACTAGAAAGTTCTAACTTTTGGAAGGGTTAACAAGAGTTTATCTCTAACAAACTCTAGAAATTAGTAACTTTAGTTAACAACAAATTATTGATGCGAACCACTTAATATCAAAAATAAATGTTGTAAATACAATGGCTAACAATCCAAGTTTGAAGAACAGAAAGTAGATCAGTGCAGCCAGATGTTAGTAAACAAGGGATAATAGAGAGATGAGTAGGAGAGGTGCGTAAAGGCCTTGCAGGCTGTGGAAAGGAGTCTGGATGGTGTCCTAAGTATAATGGAAACCTGTTGGAGAGTGTACGATGGTGATATCCAAATTACAGCTTTAAATGATCATTCTGGCTATTATGTAGAAGGTGGACTTCAGAGTACAAAGAGAAGAGACAGGGGGATCCATTAGGCAGTTTAGTTTAAAAGAAGATGGTAGATTGGAGTAGGATTGTTGACAGTGGAAATGGTGCGGCTTCAGATTCAGGAAATATTTGGGAGGTAAATGGTCAGAGTTTGGTTTGAACTGGATATGAAAAAAGAGGAAATTAATGATTGACCTATGAGTTGAGTGATTGAAGCAGATTTGAAAATCATTATCACTAAGGCAGTGTAGGAACAAAAGGCCAGGGTGGATCTTCACTGTGAATATTGTAATTGTCAAGAATGATAATGAGTCTCATGGTTGAAATGAAATGGTGATCCAGGTATTCAAGTTATTAGTAAGTGAGGGAGAAGTGACTGAATGTACAAAGAGCTAAAAGGAAGACGGATAAGAGATGGTAAAATCCAATAGCATGTGTTTTAAAGTAGCTAGAGTTTATGAAAGAATGAAAAATAGAGTTTAAAATCCACCAACATATAGTTTTTCCAACTCCAGTCAAAATTTGATGAAGTTTTGGTCTAGGGTAATAGCAGAGATAAAGAGATGTGGCCTTATTGGAAAAATAATTAGAACGTTAAACTTGATCACACTTGGTGACACTTTGGAAGTGGGAATTGAGGAAAAGTGAGCCAAAAATAGCCTCTGGATTTCTGGCTTGTGTGACTGGATAAATTGTGACAGGGAACCAAGATAAAGGATGCTGTAATAAGGCCCAGTTATGCTTAGGAAGATGATTAGGACAGTTGAGTTTCAGAGGCATATAAGGTTTTCCAAGTGGAGATGTTCTGTAGGAAGCTGGATACAGTATGTGGGGGGAAAAGTAACTATAACTTCTGGTTCAACACAATGGTTTAAATTCACACCTTTTTCTCCCTTGTATTTAAGACTATAGTAAAATTAAATAAAGGAATAAAACTGGAAGTAAACTCTTAGTAACAAAGAGAAAGGGAGGAAGGAATTTTAACAAGAACTATCCAAAAGGAAAAATGGAGACACTTGCTGTTTAGAAAACAGATTGGAAGAAACACCAAAATAATTTGCCAAAAGTAAAAAGGTGTAGGATTAGGACATGCCTTCTCAGCTAAATTCCCAAAGAGTCTCCAGGATCATTTTTGGCTTTTTAGGGGTGTAAGAGAGAAAAATAGATCTGAAAATAGCAAGATTATTTTAAGATCTGTCTGTAGAACAGCTGCATGACTTACCCTGCACTCTCCCTCATTCTTCAGAAAAAGTTCCAAATAATTCAGGAAGAAAAAAATGGAGAGATTCTCTTAGAGAAATTGAAAGAATTAACTGGAAAGGACTAAAACCATTGATATGTTGTTGGTATTCGAGTCTAGGGCTCCTCATCCAGGAATTGCAGCAGAGGGAGATGTCTCCAGTCTAATTACCAAATATGCAAGGAAAAGAGAACAAGTTCCTTGAAAGAAAGAACAAAGTAAATATGGAGGTGAACTTTAAGAGATGAAACTTTAAGAAAACCAATTGTTATATTTTAGAGAAATTTGAGAAAATATATCTATATTATGAAAAAACAAAGCATTTGAAATGTAAATTTTGATTGGAAAAATGATCAAGAGGGGCTAAAAATAATATTGGGATGTCATAGGATATAGAGCAAACAGACCGATGGAAAATATAACAGGAAAAAAATAGATATTCTAGAAAAGCATTAAAAAATAGGAGAGACATTATCAAAGAATGGAAGAAAATTTCCCATAGCTGAGAAAAAACAAAATGTTGAGCAAGATTAATGAAACAAGATCTACATCTAGACACCTCCTCATAAAATCTTACAACTGTCATGTTAAAGAATCTAGAAGATTCAGAAAGAGCAATAGAGTTCATATACAAGGAATAAAAATCACATTGCCATCCGACTTCTTTCTCATCAATGTCACTGGACCAATGCAATAAGCGGTCAGTGGGAAAATTATTTGACCTGACAAGTTATTGATCAAGAATGTGAATGTAAAATAAAAACATTTTTAGACAGCAAGAATTCAAAGTGTACTTCTCACACACCAAATTTTAAATGTGTAATCAAAGATCAAACAAAATAGAGCCAACGACCAAGACAGAGAAAAACATGGATTGAAGGAAACAATCACTTTAACCAGGAGTTGAGTTAACTATAGGATAATAACTGTACAGGAGGTTGTGCTATGGTTTTTGTGATGCACAGTCAGCTGTGGCCAGAGAAGACACAAGAGAGGCTTAGGAAACAAAGTTTATTATACTCATGGATCTCAGAGAGGGGATCCCTGCATGCCATCCAGGGTCGGGGGATGCACTAGGTTTTGGTCAAGTTGTAAAATAGAGGAGTGAGAGGAAAGTTTGGGCTGGAGCCTTCCATGGGGTTTCCACAGGGAAAGTGAGGCAGGCAGAGCAAACAGTTTAGGACTGGCTAGTCTGAATAATTCCCATGGGCTTTGGGTTTATAGGGATGGTCTCTAGTTGTCTGGTACCTGGCTCTGGGATGATGAAGGCAGAGGAATACTGCTTCCTGAGGTTTATGGACTGACAGAGGAGATGTGGATCTGGATTAGTCAGTTTGCAAATCACAGGTATGCTCCCAGCCCAGCCCTTTGCTAGCCCTAGGAGGAGCAGTCTTGCCCCATTTCAAAAGGTTTTTCCAAGATGTCAAAACATCATCATATACAGAACATTTAAATTATAAATAATACAGAGGCCTAGGAGACAATGAATCTGACTGAAGCAGTGAGATCTCTGAGAAGTATATCTTTGAGAAGAAAATAAGTTCTATAGAATATCAAGCATATAATTGAGAAGCAGAGTAAGTTTTCAAGATTTGCTATATAAGCTTATCTGCGATACACAAAAAAATGATCCAAGAATATTAGTCCATAAAAAATTAAAGACAGCAGTTCATTTGCTATTATGAAAATTTTCTCTTACATAACAAAGGGGAGAGAATAGTGAAATGAATTCCTATACCCATCACCAGATTCGGCAGTTATCAAGAATATGCCACAGTTGTTTCATCTGTCTTTTTTGCCCTTTTTCTTTCTTTGCTCAGAAGTAGTTAAAAGCAAATTACAGACAGTAAATAATTTTACCGGTGCTTTCTTCAGTATCACTCTCTAAAAAAAATCCAGATGTTTATTTTTTAAATCATAATGCCATTATGGCACCTAACAAAATTAACATAATCTAACATAATCTTGGCATAATCTAACTTCTAGATGTCTCAAAAATGTGTTTTTATATTTCATTTATTCAAATTGATCCAGGAAAGGCCCTTGTATTGTATATGGTTGTTGTGTCTTTTAGTCCTCCTTTAATCCAGAATGACCCCTTTCTTTTTCTTTTGCTCATGCAGTATAACATATTGAAGAAATTGTATCAGTTTCCCTGTATTATATCCCACATTCAGAATTTGATTGATTACTTCTTTGTGGTATCATTTAACTTGATCTTCTTCTGTTCCTCTGTATTTCCAGTAATTTGAAGCTAATTGTAAAAGTTCGATTAGGTTTAAGTTTAATATTTTTTTCAAGAAGACTTCTTAGGTAATGCTGTGTGAAATGTAGCATGTTTTTCAATATTTTATAGAGTTCAAGAAAAAGTTTATTTTATCCTGAAATTAGAAATGTTTTCCTTTGATAATGACATTGGACAATGAAATCCTATCATACATCTGTTCAGCAGTGAACAGTTTTCATACGATCACGTTAAGGCAACTGCCATTTACTTGTTTTCAACTTTTAGAATCAACATATAGTAAGACAAGAAGATTTCATTGTGCACAGGCAACAGAATGTCGTCATCAAGTTCATCATGTAAAAATAGGAGAAGTTGGGGGGAAGGGGGAGAAGTGGGGAAAATGCCAGTGACTTTATCTGCCAATGAGAGAATTAAGAGATGTGGAATAAAAATTAGAAATTTATTTAAGATTATAAAAGAAAAATTATAGTATTAGGAATATGGGAGAAAGGTTAGTGTAAATGAATGTAATCTTCATCGTTCATATAAGAGGATTAATAGATAATATCTAAAGATGTTTTTACTGCTACTTGTAAATTATTTTTATTTAAATTCTTGTAGAGGTTAAGAGAAGTCCAAGAAGAATGGACTTTTAAAGTAGCTGTGTCTGGAGAATGGAATTAGGGGGTGGGAAGAGTGGAAAAGAATGCTGCTTTTCATCATAAGCTTGGCCTATTAGTTTTCAGCTATGAATATTCATTTAAGAAAATAGTAACTTTTTTCCCTTTAGTCTTAATTTCTACACTAAAATATGATTTCATCAAGTAAATTCTACTTTAATGTATTCTTGGTTTTCAAAATATGATGGCAAGTATATAAAAGATTTAAACATACATCAGAACAATTCTTTGTGTTTAGTAGTTGTAGATCAAGAGAAAGATAGTGAGTTCTGCTTTGGTGATAGAAATAGCATCAGAATTTTATGTACCGAAAAAATTTGAAATGCTCGCCTTTTCAGTTGTAGGCATTTGTTTCCTAATTTTTTGGCCTCTCTGACTGTCATATGTACAGAGCCAATTTCTTTAAAATTTTTAGTATAATTAGTATTTAAATTTTAGTGTAGTAAGAGATTGCCACACACACAAAAAAACTATCTCGAGAAAATGATCACGAAAAGAAATGAGAGCTCCAAAAATAAACTGTTATAGTCAACAAAAAAGCTCTCTAATAATGATAAACTTCGGGACTGTGGTGAGATGCTTCCCAGAAACATTTCATTAAATGATTTAAACTATGGGTGGTTAGTAACTCTCCAGCTAAAAACTGATCCATCTGACATAATGAACATGGACAACTAAAGAACTTACAGAAATTTCAAAACATTACTTTTTCCCCCCACCCCAACGGGATTGCCCCCACATGTCATTGGAAGTTCAGATTCCATACCTCACCAAGCTTAAAATAATGCAGAATTTGAAGAGTGCTTCAGGCAAGAACAGAAGGTCAAAATCAGCATTGCCTAGGAAGAGTTTCTTGTGATGATCTCTTTGAACATAATCCTAATTAAAAAGAAAAGACAGATGAAAACTGTAATGGTACCATAGGAAATATTACCTAGCAAGATTTACTTTATGCTTACTGGTTTTAATGTAGTGTATTGAAATTTAAATTAGAAATGTTTTTGGCCTAAGGTTATTAAATGCATAAAACTCCAAAACAGAGGGGTTTTTTAAATGTACTGAAATCTCTGGTAATGAGCACTGGAGTTTCTTTAAAGTCTCAATAAGAATATTGAGTTTACCTCTTCTAACCGTTGAACTCTGTTGTTTACCTTTTCATCTCTGATTACTAATTTTCATTATTATAGACTCCAACAGAAGAATTTATTGTATGTATTTGTATAATATAAATATTCTAAGTATTTGCTTTTAGTGGCACTTAAAAATTATTTATAGAATGTGATTATTAGAGCAGTGGACATGAAATCAGGCTGAATCATAATCTTGGCTCTAATCCTAAATTATTTAACATTGGACAAATCATTTAATTTATCTGGGCTAATTTTCTCTTTTTTGAACAAAAGAGTCATTTGATCATTTAATTCATGAACGCTGTCACACAATCTAAATCATAAAAGTTCATGCATATCAAAAGTTTTTACAAAGAGCATGCACAACCTGGTAACCCTCAGTTCTGGCCATGTTTCGTAAACTAACAAAATGTGGAAAGCACATGAGATGGTTTTTCTTCTCCCTAAGTTTACAAAATATAGGAATTTATATATTTTGTCTAACTTTTCAAACTTTTAATCTGAGAAAGAAGAAACATTCCATCTTAGACCTAATAGATGCTAAACAAAAATGAAACATAATTTAGCTTTTAAAAATATAATGTTCACAAAAGGAAATCCAGAGAATGTGTTCAGTTCTTATTGCTACTAAACAACCTACCCCAAAACATAGTCGTTTAAAACAATAATAATTATCTATTAGCTCACAAACCTGCCTTTTGGGCATAGTTCTTTGGGGTCACTCCTTTCTGCTCCACATACTGTCTGACAGCTCAAAAGCTGGCTGGGCTCATTAAACATTTTCTCAGCTCTCCCTTTTACAGCAAAACTCCCTGAAAAAGTTTTCCATGGTCACTCCCTAATTCTCTTGTGCCATTTTGTCTTTTTAAAAATATTTTTACTAACTATGGGAGGTGAACACAGTGTAAATATATATATGCCTTACTGTTAAAATGTACAGCTGAAACTTATTGGATTTCATTTACCAATGCCACCATAAAAAACATAAATAAAAAGTAAATAAATAAAATAACCATTTTAAAAAAGATTTATTTTGAAATAATTTCAAAATGAGGAAAATTTTCCAGAAGGGTAAAAAGACTGCTGTGTCCCCTCACTCTTATTCCTGTTATTGACATTAACGAATTTGCTCCATTACTTAGTACCCCTTGCTCTTTTCCTTTCCCTACACACACACTTACTCACAGTCACGCATGTATGGGCACACTCCCACGATCATTCATGTCTTTTGAACCATTAGAAAGCAGGCTTTACTGATGTCCCATCACTACTAAATACTCCAGTCCATATTTTCCAACAACAAGGACATCCTCCTACATAACTAGCAGACAACACTCCAAATCAGAAAACCAGCATTGGTACAACCCTGCCCCTGAGTCCATAAACTCCATTTATATTTTGCCAACTATTTCAAAAGTATCTCTTCTTCCTTTCTGGCCCAGGATTCCAGTTAGTTGTCCTGTCTCTTCCAACTTATTCAATCTAAAACAGTCCTTAGTCTTTACCTTGACAGTTTTAGTGAGTATAGATCTTATGTAAGGTGCCCCTCAACTCTGATCCACCTGATGTTGACTGATGACCATACTAAGTCACACGTTCTTGGTGACAACATCATAGAAATGAAGCTGTGTAGTACATCAGGAGACACACAACATCAAACTTTCCCATAACTGGTGATGTTAACCTTGATCTACTGGCCACATTTGTGTCTGCCATATTTTTCACATTAAAGTACCATTAAACCCTTTGTGATTGATTAGTATTTTGTATAACGTTTTCCAAGAGTACATCAATGTGTTCCTCATCAAACCTCCACCCACTAGCCTTAGCATCTGTTGACATCTCCCATCTAAATCAAACACCTCTATTGCTAAATGGTGATTTTCTATTTTCTTCATTCCTTCTACATCTATCAGTTGACACTCTGGTGAAAGGAAGAGCTTTCCATTCTCCTCCATGTACTAATATGTTTATAACTTAAGGACTCGTTAGTTTCTATTTTATTCACCTGGTGATAATCCATTACTATTGTTAGTATGCTTAATGATATTGAGGTATCATCATATCTAGGCCCTCTCAGTCAAAAAAAAACTAGGAAAATATTTATGAATAATAGATAGATGTCACATAATTTTAATGTGTTGGAGCTTTGATTGCAGGGCAGTAACTAACAATAGCTCATAACATTATAATCAGTGAGGAAAATAAATTTATCCTCTTTGTCCCCTCCCCCAGGCATGTGTAATCCTCGAAATTACAGTGACACACCTCCAACTTCAAAGAGCACAGTGGAGGAGCTTCATGAGCCCATCCCTTCTCTCTTCCGGGCTCTCACAGAAGGAGACACACAGTTGAACTGGAACATCGTTTCCTTCCCTGTTGCAGAAGAACTTTCCCATCATGAGAATCTGATTTCATTTTTAGAGACTGTGAACCAGCCACACCACCAAAATGTGTCTGTTCCCAGCAATAATGTTCACGCACCTTATTCCAATGACAAAGGTAACTGCCAACAGTTGACTTTTTCTATCCTGCCCGCTCACTTTTTGTGTGGTCTGTGAAGCTGTGTTAAGGTGATCTTTTAGAACAGTCTTTTGGTCTTGATCTTGTATAGTCTTAAGTAAATTCTAGACTTCAACAGACCCTTCCCAGAGTAGATAAGGGAGCAGGTCAGGCATATTGTCACAACTTCTTCATACTCTCAATGGTAGAGGCTGTGCTGGGAGATAGGCACATAGTCCTAATTTTGATATTTGTGTTGGACTTCAGTTGTTCTTTTCATTAGATAGCAATGGTATTGCTTACCTGATAGAGTATTGCTCGCCATCAGGTAACATTCAAAGTATCCTAGGAAGTCAGGTTTTTATAATAGTGTTGGCAACACAAATGATACCAGGTCATCAGCTAGATTTCTTCATGAGCAAGTTGGTATTACAGACATCTGATTTCTAAATGTGAACTAACTGTATCCAATTCTCTACAAATGAGTACTGATGGTAGAAGGGGATCTAAATGAGAGAATGACTTACACAACTTTAAGAAATATATTAAAGAACATTTATTAGTGAAGATAGGTTATACCTTAATTCTGGAATGTATAAGGCATGTAACTTGTATTTGAAAAAACCTCTACACAATTTTACTTTGCTTTTAATTCTCCTAATACAAGTCTAGTTTTTTCCATTAAGCCTTCTCTTACTATTCACACCCGTGGTGATTTATTAGTTCTATAAATGGCTCTGTAAAATAACAACCTTTAATCATATACTCTCTATTAATGGTTTTAATTGTCCTTTGTTTATTTCATGTACCTTGTCCTCCTAGCTAAGTAGTCATATGGGGTTAACCACCAGGAGAACTAAAAGTAGAAACAATCAAAAGTGGTTGCCTTGGAAAGCAGGACTAGAAATTATTATTAATAACAATAAGAAGGATATTTTCTAATAGCTAGTACTGATTTGTGCCAAGCATTGCTAACCACTTAGCATCATTTGAATTATTTGTTTTATTTTATTGTAAATTCTCTGTATAACTTTAGAACACTATTTTTCAGTCTTCTTATAGCTGGGGAATTCTCTCCTCATAGAAAATCTTATCAGAAATGCCCAGTTTAAAAATCACAACTCTGACACATGTTGTTAAGCCCAGTAACTTAACATGCAGATCAAAGTCTGAAATCTGATAAAGTGAATAAGAAAGCCCCTTGCATTCTTCAGCTGGAGTAGGAGAATCTGACTTTCTCCTCAAGGCAGTTAACAAATGTGTTTTTTTCCCTACACTTCATCTGTTGTCCTGGCAAATAGCATAAGAGAACTACAACAAGTAACTGTTAATATTCAGCTAAAGCATTTTATCTAATACTTTCTTATTTCTTGTTCTGAATCTTAATTTTTATTTTGCAGAACACATGTGTACTGTGGTTTATTTTGATGACTGCATGTCCATACATCAGTGTAAAATATCCTGTGAGTCCATGGGAGCATCTAAATATCGCTGGTTCCATAATGCCTGCTGCGAGTGTATTGGTCCAGAATGTATTGACTATGGTAGTAAAACTGTCAAATGTATGAACTGCATGTTTTAAAGGAGGAAAAGAAGTGCAAACCAAAGCAATTCAGTCATAAATAAAAGTATGAAAAGCTATTCACCGAGGTCCACTGGTTGTATCAGAATGCCAGCAGGTTAAGAAGACGTAACGAATTTGGACTGAGTTACTTTTGAAGTATGACAAATCCAGCAGTGTGTTAAATTATTATTATAACTGCTGTTATTGGTTTTACTGTCCAGTAGCAGTAAGCCCTTTTCCTCTAAATACATGTCCAATCTTGGTCATATGAGAAGCAGGTGCACAGAGAATACCTTGAAAGCTCTGAGGCTTCTAACATAAAGCCTAATGTCATTTTCTTCTAGTATTCCATTTGTTTTGGAAATGTTAGAGCATGTTAACATAAGTTATGATTTCTTCATGTACTTCTAGGATACTGAGTTTTAATGGTCATATGCCATTCTTCCTGTGCCTTGCATTGTTTATCTGTTCTATAAATATCCAAATATATCACCCTTAGAACTCATCAAAATCACCATAGAAAGCTTAATTTCAAACCTTTTTATGTTGGTTTTTTGAAATAAATGCGTACTATATTTTACAATTTAAAATCTTACGTAGTAAAATCCATCTTATAATACACATACTGACAAAGTTTTAGGAAAAGTTTCTCCTTTCCTTTGCCCAAAGTTTCTTCTATCCCCTTGCCCAAAGTGCTGATGTAGGTAGTGATGAAGAATATTTATCAAGAATTTCAGGGCACATCTATGAGACTGCATTAAATACAGTGCTAGCATAAATAGTTAAGAAGTTAAAGCATTTCTCTGACTTAAGATATCAGCTTAAAGCACTAGGAATGGGAGACTCCACAAGTCAGATCCCATGTAGAGCAGCAGAGCCGAAAGGAAAAGCTGAGCACTGCAAAGAGGGAGCCCACCCAGCCTCAGTGCACTGAGCCACATTCTCCCATGGTAGAGTGATAGGAAGGAGTAAAGAAGAAAATTTATCTGTATGAACTGGGAAGGTTGAAAATGCTGGGGGATCTAATAAGAAACAAACTTAGAACTATTTACATTAATTATTTTGTTACTTTATAATCTTTAGGTTTGTATCTGGATCAAATGTTCCTATTGAAGAATAGTCATACAGGAAGAAGTTAAGATTATGATACAAATAAAAAACCTCTGCCCAAGATGATGATAACTTCAAATACACTACAGCATCTGTCAGGGTTGATCCTGTTGATCTGGCTGGCGAGGCAGGTGTCCCCTTCCTCCCTCCCTCACTGCTCCATGTGCGTTCCGCCTAGAGCTGTGCGCGAGCTCAGTAGGTTAAAGAGGATGACCTTTCCTGACAGAGGAGAGGACCATTCTTTGGTCAAAGGTATAGAGTAGCCATGCTCCCCTGCTAGAACCTCCAAACAAGCTCTCAGATACACTACAGAATATCTTGTCAGCTTTTTACATACTGTTTCAATAAAGATAAGCTTAAGTACTATGTGCCCTTCATAGTAATAAAATCACAATCTTCAAGCATGAATCTAAAACGTAAATATGCCACACTCAACTATAGAATTATTAATTTCTCAACTAGGATATATTTGAATTACATGGAAGTTTTTAGGAATATCTCTTTGTATATCTAAATATTTTAGTACATAAAATAATGTTCTTAGACACTTTGTATTTATATTCATTATCTGAACAGTAGTTATAAGATTGTATGTAATATTATGATGAACTGTCATAAAATTTGAAGCCTGGATCTTTTTTCTGCTCTTTCAGATAACTCTAATGAATACTCAAGGTACTTTAGCTTTTTAAAAAGTTGAAATTTAGCTTATGGATATATTTTTTTTACTAGGAAAAGATTGGGATATCTATATCTTTTACCTAGAATGCCTCTGTTTAAAAGTGCCTTGAAAACATCTTAACTCCCCTTCTTCACTAAGACCAAGAAAGCTGAAGGTTTTCTTGAACTTAAGATTAAGTTTTAAAGGAATCTGTACGAGCTGGTTCATTCGACTTTGTGGTTATTCAAAGTAATTTCACACTTACCTATGAATAGAGGAATGCTTCTGCATTTGTTGACAACATACTTAATGTTTCCCTAAATATATCAACAGATTTTTTAAAACTGCTTTTTACATTTTTTTAGGTCTTTATTATTAAATTTTAAAATGTAGTATTTCTTCTGCCCCTTACATTGGAAGGATAGTTTCTTGAATCATATTGTTTTAACTGATTTTTTTCTGACCTGTTTCTTTCAATGGAAATTATCCCTAAATGTAATGGTCTTTTATATTCAAATTTTGCTTAATTTTTCTGATTAATGAAGGTGTTGAAAGAGTTCACAGCGAAAGATTCCACTTCAGGTTATGAATAACAGTATTTTTCCAAATAAAAAGTGTAACATTTGGGAAGCTGGTAGCCCCACTAAAATTTAGAACATCAATTACCATTCTAAGCACAATTTACTTTTATATAGAAGCTCTGGTAAAAATTATTTTTTAAATCAAAAATTAGGTCCTTGCCTTTTATAACTAGATTTTAAAAACACTAAATTTTAAATCAGTAGATATTATAAAAGCCATGTATAAAAGGTTCGTTCCTATAGTAAGACATTTCATTGCTAGCAGGTTTTTCTGCCCTCTTATTTCAGTAATAGTTTAATTATTACTGAAACTATAGTGGAACCAAATCAATTCAAATAAAATAAGTCTTTGTTTACATAGAATGCTCTAAAGGAGAGGCCTTCATTTAGAAATATGATTTATAAGGTTTCAGAAAACAAAATTGATGAGATGTTAAAAATTTGAACAATTATTTATAAATCACAAAAACTTCTGAAAAATGAGGTAAATATATAAATAAGCCACATATTTAAAGGTTGTTTTTATAAAAACTTCTTTGAAGATTTTTAAAACCCATTTTGCATTCCTATGAGTCTATGTTTATTGTATTTTACATGATCTACAATCTATAAAATTATGTATTTTTCTTTGTCCCTATAAACAGAAAGTTTTTTAATAAAAAATTGAAATGAGTGTGTCATGTTTTTCTTAGATTCGGCATAGAACATCAAAATAAGTTTGACATTTCTGTCTAGTGAAATTATCTTTTTTTTTTTTTAGGCGAGGCAACCCTTGGTTGACCTCACAGATTGCAAGGAACTTGTCAGTTTACAGTCCCTTGTGTTTTATTTTTTACGCCTTCAGCACCTGGTCTTCCTAGGTGGTCTATCATTTAAGGGATCAGCGGAAGCATGTCCTCTTGTCTCTGGATGTCCCTACAGATTCTGTAGTAACAAAGGGTCTGTAACAGTTTGCTCTCTGCTTTTTAAAAATATGCTTTATTCTGATATGAGGGAATCTTTGAAATGAAATAAATATTTTCCTTTTTCCATGGGTCTTGTAATGCCAACCATCTGATGGTTAGAAGGAGTTACAGAAAAGTCAAGGTAGGAAAGTAACTCCCAGCTCTCCCATAGTCGTCCTCACAGGATGTTATTAGAAATGAGAACCATAGGCTGTACTCTCATGGTAAAAATAAACATTATTTCACAGTGTCTACATTTTGATAGTGTCTACAATAGATGGGAGATCTAGACAAAAAAGTCAAGAGGACAGGTTGCTAGCTTGAGTGATTTAAAGGGAATGATGGAACTGAGGAATTCAAGGACGTAGAATTAGTTTCAAGAAAGATAGTGCATTTGATTAGGAAATTTGTTCTTTAGCTGAAGGTGTCCCATGTGGTGCTGAGAGGCAGAGAGGGTCAGTCTGGAGATGGGGAGTTGAGAGGCACATCTCCAAGCTTGAAAAGTCTGCAGAGACCAGACAGCAGCAGCTGAGGTGTACTGGCCCAATCAGGCTCCTCCACACTAATGTTTTGAGTTCCTAAACTAGGAGACACACCCTTATCTTGTGGGTATTGGGTGTTAGGACTCTGACCTTTTAGATTTTTCCTAACTAATAATACATAAATTCACCTTTTACTTTGAAGTCTGTCCTGGAAGGACAGAGTCAGCAAGAATTCCAAGGTCTTCAGACATGAATTCTCAGTGCAGAAGCAAAGAGAAAAAAGTCCTGCACTCCCACACTGGTGCTGTGACTAAGTGAAGCCTGGAGAAATGCAGAACCCCCACCAATCACTGGCATAGAAATTTCCTCACTTGATGGAGTAGCCTCTGAAGTTAGATGCAGTCCACCACTGAAATATCTTTAGGGCAAAAATGATTGTTTCCTGCCCTTCTAACTCTACTTGACACTGCAGCCAGAGCGACAGTTTTGAATCAGTGTGCAGATAATTACTGTCCCAGCCACAGCTCAGTTCTGAGCAAATAGCAAGGCCTTTGTGCTCCTTTGTCGCAGAGGGTTTGAGTTACCGAGAAGGAAGTAGGAACAACAGGGACAACTCACTTTTTGTTTTCCAGAGCCTCATCTGCTCCAGGGCATTTGGCTGGGGGGGAGGGGAGAGTGAAAGTGCCTTGGGGACCCTGAGAGAGATGACAAGAAGTGTGATCTCCCAGACCATAGGGACTGCCCCAGCCTTAAAATCCCCTAGGAGAAGCTAGAGTTCTAGGCTCATGAGGAAGCCTGGCTCCTGAGTCTGCAGTTGCCTTTTCCTTGAGATTTCAGTTTAATATCAGCAGCCCAGCTCATCCCTCTTGATCCAGGGCCCCCAGACTTGCCTCTAGGATTATGTAAGACCCAAGCAAGATAGGTGAAAGAGCCTCTCTCATGGCAGATGTTGGACAAGATGGAGCCCAGAGTCAGATTTTACTTGATTTAAAGAGAATGAAGAGGTATAAAATGTTTCGCCCCTGGGTTTGCAGCATAGCAGCTCTCAGCCTGGCATCTCACATCCTGGGCTGCCTCCTGTCTCATACCATTTTCTCTCTTCCTTTCACTCCCCTTGATGCTGGCTGTGCACTCCCCAGCACATCGAATTCATTCCATGCTTTGATTTTGCATGAGTTGTTTCCTCTGCTGTGTCTGCTTTTTATGCAGATTTTGGTTTCATGTTCTTTATCAGGTCTCAGCTGAAATATCTTCTCTACGGTAATTTCTAAAGTAGCAGCCCTTTCCTCCATCACCCCAATCCTATTACTCCATTTTATTTTTTTAATAGGTAACTCTCTAAAAGTATTTATTGTTTATCATCTCCGCTAGCATGTGAAGCCCATGAAGGTAGGGAACTAGTTTTTCTTATCACTACCTTAAACACAGTTCCCCAGCTCTCTAAAGTGTGTGAAAGTGGCAGGCACAGACTGTTTTATGGATGAATGAATGATAGCGTATCCTATGATACTTCTTGAAATAGTGGCTTCTCATTGAACTATGATAAAGGCCAACCCTTCAGTAGGCCGCTCAGGGCCTCACCATCTGGTCCTGCTCACCCCACTAGGCCCAACTCAGACTTCTTCATTTCACAGTCCAATTGCAGTCCCACCAAGCTGCGTCAGTTCACCAAGAAATGCCATTTTTTCGGTATGAGATGTCTCTGTGTCTACCTTTCATTCCTTTCACTGAACCACTCATAAAGTTCTCAGCTAAGCCTTAATTTTTATAAAGAAAATAGTTTACAAATATTTCTATCTAACTATAGTTAACAATCTAACTATATTTGACAATTACTTTTTTAGGGCCCTCATTTAATGCTTGCTAAGTACTTAAACAGCCAATGAATTAAATTTACTAATAAGGCAAACTTGTTGAAAGTTCCAGTTTTCCACATAAACATAGGAAGATTGCAACTTAAAATCAAGTTGAATTCAATTTTCCAGTTACATACTTTAAAATGGATTTATGAGGCTCTACAACATTCAAACACAAACACACTGATAATATGATTCTGATGCCCGTTTGCTAGATTCTTCAAATCACTCCAAGGCTGAAAAATGGGTTTCTATTAAGCAAGACAGTTAATTGTGGTTTCTTATGACCTCAGTAAAAATAGTTACTATAGAATCGATAAAACCAACTGAAAATGGATAGAGGCTAGATTTGAAGACAAGACATGAGCCAAGATTTAGCCAGATATGCTCCCCAAAAACATGTCCTTAAGGAGGGCCTGCCCTTGGATGAGCAGAGCAAAATATGTGTTTCTTATGGACAGCTGAGGAAGAGCATGCCTGGTTTTTCCCATTTGCCAATCAAGTCATTCCTTTGCCACACCCTCTGAGGGCTGTGGGGCAGGGAGAATAAATATATGGGCCAGAGAAAAGCCCAGAAGTATACTACATGATGTTCTACCCAGGAAAGAAATTCCAGGGTTAGGGGAAAAGTGTTCTCAACAAGTAGCCCCATAACCCAGTCTTTTAGGTCCAAATTAAACATGCTATCTATCTCCTCAACTTCTCAGAATATTCTGCATGTCTTACCTAGGTTAATGACAGAATTGGACTTCGCATATCTTTGGCTATTAACATAATTTTTGTCTTTTTCTCTACCCTTTGATGAAATCCTCAACTATGGAAATGTATTTTGGAAAAACTCTCAAGAACTTTGAACCTGATGGAATCTTACATCTTTTCATGTTCCAAAGATCATACAGTTCTTCTAAATAATATCAAATCGAATTTGGGTATCACAGATGGCTTTGACTAAAGTGGCACAACTCTGGGGTCTTTCTAGAGCTAAAGATTTTGCCAGAGTAACATTCTAATCTATAATTTCAATGGTTAAACTTTTATGTCTAGTTCTCTCATGGTAGCCCATTTTGCATATGTTTTACCCTTTTGGAGTGTAAGCTTGTGTTCAACAGGGCTTTGTACCATTCCTAGAAGACCTGGGTTGTAGATATATACTTTCTGGGAAGATTTTTATTCGCATCTGCATCTGCTCCAGGGGGTTACCAACCCCGAAACCTTTGATGTGAACTTCTTAGCTTCTAGGAATAAGTGTACATCAGGAGAAGATATCTGAACTCCAGAGCAGCATGAAGGTTCTCTCATGATTATGAACTCTCAGAGAGATATTTGCCCCATCCAGAACCCAAACCAACACAGACAATTGTTCCTTTGTCCTTTATTCTCCCACTGTCAGAGAGAGAATTTTTCTAATCCATGTACTTGGGGGACTCTTGAAAGGGTCTCAGCATCTGGGCAGTGAGGGAGAGCCCCTAAGCTATAATTCCTACTTTGTGTGGGCCTACACCTCATCCTGTGTCTTCTTGCCCTGTTTAACTTCAAGTCACATGGTTACTAAGATCAGCTAATATGCCCAGTAAAGGAGTAACAAGTGTGCCAGTCTGGCTTTTAGCTTCAGCATCAGATTTTTCTTTTTTGTTTTTTTGATCTGGAGAATTTTCTTAATTTTTCATAAGCTCAGCTATACATTTTTTAAAAGATTGGTTATGTTTCATCAGCACTTCTGGTTATTTTTTATTTGGAATTCTTCCAAGCTGCAAAACTGCTGGGGATAGAGATCTGAACATTTACTTTTCAATATAAAAATGTATATATTAACAATGTTGAGAATTCAGAGAAGGATGGTGTCAAAAATTCAAATATGTAGCAGACATTAACTGAAGTAACTTCCTTTTCTCACTCTGCCTGCTCAGTGGCCTCTTCTGTGTCATAATTACCCTGCATTCCAGTCACAGCTAATTGATCCTGCAGTCAAGACACCTGACCTAAGCTGGGAGAGCCCATCTCTAGCTTAAGAATTTAAAACTTGAAGATAGTGACCCAGAACCCAGTCATATTAATGGCACCACTCTGGAGGGAAGTTCTGCCATTGAAATTTTCTGGAGTTGACCTTCTTCCTACCCTTCCCAATCTGATACCTTCGATTCTTAGAGCTACCCCACCAACCTTCCAGTTAAATGGTGTGTTTTGCTTAAGAATCTATTTCTGTTGCTTGCACCAATACTAAATTTCTTACAAAGTGCATTTAAAATTACTGTAGGGATATTAAAACATGCTATAAAGTGGTATATTAAAATGGTGTACTGGCATATTAACAAGCACATCTATGGTATAAATAAGTCCAGATGTAGTTCCAAATGCACAAAATGTAAAGTATAAGATAAAGGTGGTGTTACACACCAATGGGGAATTGTTATTAAATAAAGGTGGGAATAACTGGATAACTGTCTTAGTCAGTTTGGGCTGCTATAACAAATACACACAAGATGGCATAAAAAACAGACATTTATTTTCTCACCGTTCTGGAGACTGGAAAGTCTGAGAGCAGGATGCCAGTATGGCCAGGTCCTTGGCGAGGGCCCTGTTCCTGGTTATGTGCTCACATGGTCTTTTCTCGATGTGTACCCACAGAGAAAGACATTAGTCTCTTTCTTTTATAAGATCATCTATCTCATTATGGCATCTCTACTCTCATGACTTGGTCATCTAAACCAAGTTACCACCTGAAGGCCTCATCCCAAATACTATCACATTGAGGATTAATGTGAATTTATATATATATATATAAATATATATATATATAAATAGATATATATATATAAAATATTTATATATATATATAAAAACATATATATATATATATATATATATATATATATATATATAAACAAACCTTGGGAGAAACATACACATTCTATATCAATCAAAAATTTAAATATGAAAAAATAAAATCACAAAATTACCCCCCAAAAAAGAGAATTGGTTTTCAATCTTAGCATGGGGAAGCCCTTTCAAATTACAATTTAAAATTTTTTTCAGTAAAGAGAAAATTGATACATATTACTACAAAGCCAAAATTTGAATTTGGGAATAAAAAAAAAAATCAACAGTGAAAAAGACATATGATATGATAGGAAAAATTTTTTTAAGTCAGTAAGAAAAAGAATAACCTGATAAAAAAAAATAGTTGAAGCATATAAATGGACTAGTCAAAGAACAGAAAATGCTAATAACTACTTAATATTCTCAACCTCTCTCAAAATTTGAGAAATGCAAATTAAGATATGAACACATAAAATAAAAACATGGAAATATAATTTTCATCTATCAAATTGACAACAGTCAACATTTTTCATCTATGAAATTGACTGTGTTAACCTAAAAATAAGTGAGCGAGAATAACCATTTACCTAAGATCCAAAGACTTTGGGAAGCACTGATTCAGGCCAAAACCCAAATAGGCAATGGCAAGGGGTATTTATAAGAAAGTGAAGGGGAGCAATTATATCATTTAAGAGGAGAAATTACATCAATAGAAGGAAGACATTTATATAAATGCAAATAAGCTAAAAGTGATATTGTTCAAAAGAATATTTAAAATTTTCAGTCCATTAGTCATAATATCTGCTTTCTTGTTATCTGTGCAAAGAGTTATCTGAGGTACAGTATTGCTTTAGGCCCAGTCCAAAAACTATTTTCTCCAGTTTTAACATTCCAAAGGTGTGCAAGGCAGTGCCTCTGAGATGGCAGCTCTGACTCCGTTTTAAAGTAGCCCCGTTTATATTATTTTTTACAAGAGTTTAAAAAGCCATTGAGGAGGTTGTGGGAAACTAGTCACTAGACATAAATGTCATTTATGGGAATGAAGTTTTCCACCGCCTCTTTGGAGGGAAGGGGTGCATTTGGCACGGGCATTGCCCCTGTACTTTATGACTTGGACTTTATCCTATAGATATTATTCACACATGTGATACAGGGCGTCCACTCAGCATTGTAATACAAAATATTGGACCTGAGCGTCCTACAGCGGTATTTGATAAATTATGGTACAGTCTTATAATAGAATACTATGCAGAATAATGGATAATCTCTAAGATATATTGTTAAAAGGAAAAAGCAAAGTGTAGAACTATGTATAATATTCTACCTTTGTTTAAAAGAGAGAAAAATTTTATGTACATATTTGCTTGTATACAAATGAAATATCTGGAAAGATTCACAAGAAAATGAAAACATTCACTACCTCCAGGGAGAAAAAACGAGAGGCTGAGGGACAGGATAGGCAGACTTTCACTCTATATCCTTTTGTACCTTTGAAATGTGAGCCACAAGAATGTTATTACTTTTCAAAAAATAAATAACTAAAATTTAAATTTTAAAAAAGACATAAACAAAAATATTTTTTCTAAAAAGATAAATTTCACAGCAGCCAGATATGGGTCCCTGTAAGTGACTAGATACCCACAGTCTCTAATAAAAATGTAACATGTAATGGAGACAAATGCTCACCTGAAGTTTGATCATAACTGAGAACTCCTAAACTGTTGATTGAACTGTGTTTTTGATGGACAATGACATATTCAGTTAGCAAATTTCTAGCAAATAGTTTCCAAATAATCTAAGATTTGAGAGAAAAGATTTTAGGACAGATAGTCCTGTGGCTCATGCCTTGTATTCCCATGGGATTTACTTCTTTGTCCTTATTGAGAATTTCAAAAGTATAAATTCAGTTCATAATATTATTTTAAACAGCTACATTCCACTTCCTTAAGCTAATCAAAATCAATAAAAACATCAGCAAGAAACTGCAAATCTTGATTTTACATTCCCCAAGAATGACCTTTAAGAAGAATGGATTGGTGATGACATAAAACACACTAACCAATGGCTTGATCTGTTTCTGCATTTATAATCTTTGAAACTACTGCCTTCCTTACTGCTTTTCTGCCTCCCCTGTTCCTCCTGCTCCAGGAATGGGGCCCCCAGGGACACTCTTTACATGGAATTTCCTTGCTATTGCCAGTTTTATAAAGAATGCAGCACATTTGGCAGGATCCAGCACTCCTCGGGAGGAGAGAAAGAAGCATGAGAGGATAATCACTTTAAAGTAATCATTCAGTTATTAAAGCAAACCTTGTGTAGCAGAGTGTTTACTCTCCCCTTTTGTGAGCTGTTCCAAAAAGATGTACCAGATTTTCTCTAAGGGACCTTTATGCACAAGTACAGAACTCAGAAAAAGAGCTCATTCCAGGAGGGCCCAGAGCACTGATGCTCAAGTGATACCTGGGGCCAGTGGCATGATGCCAGGTGTGCTCACACTCCTGAAACAGATCTGACCTCTTGAAAGAACACATTCTCTTATTAATTAGGAATCTTGAATGAAATTTGACAGATGCAGGTGTTCAGCCATTCTGAGACAAAACTGGAACAGCAGATGCTTCCCCCTGTCGCTGCAGAGAGGTGCATGTCAGTGAATGAGCGGGGCTCACTCAGGCACTCTGCACACAGATCATCTAAAATCCGTGTCCTTTTGTCAAAGACTCTTGTATTCTTTATTTTCTCTCTTTGATATCTAGATGAAAATAAAAATAAACATTCAATCAATGTAAGGAACAAAGAAATTTATTTTTCATTTAATGCTTGATTTTTCTGATAATACATTCATAAAACAGACGGAAAAGGCAACAACCCATAATCTGATCATTTTCAAATGCAGGTATTTCTGCTGGGAAACAGGAACACTGAGCAAACAGGCCTGGCAAGTCAGGGTAGGAGTTCTTCTCTTCGTGCTCCAAGCCCCAACTAGGTGTGGAGCACAACAGTGGGAAACAGCATCACCACAGATTCTGCCAGACACAGGTGCATGAGGGCGCATCTTTAAACTAGCTCCTGGCACTGACGACTGTGCTCCAAGGCAGTGCCACGGCACCAGTGTGGAACCATCCCCTTTTCTATCATTCCCATTTTAGTTAGGTTAACACGTTGTACATATTATCTGCATTATTCATGTAGATTATACCTTAAATTGCTCGACTGGCCACAGCACTGAGAGGCTAAGTCACAGTAACCCACGTCACCTTGCTAATTGGACCAGGGGCTGGGGGGACAGATACACTAAAGCAGTTTAATTTCCATCAGCTGGGCTGATAATGAGGCTGGGCACAAGCAAGGAGGGCCATGAATATTTCCCCCTGGGTATAAGAGCTAGGAGCTGCTGAGAGCATGGTAGTTAAAAAAAAAAAAAAAAAAGACATTAGGAGAATGCGTGCAACCCTTATAGGTCCTATGCAAACCAATATTGTGAAGGGACAGAAAAATCTAAGAGGCTGTAAGAGAGAAGATACAGAAGGAGTGGTGAGGAAGCTGACCAGTCACAATGGTGAAGCAAACCCTCAGTAGCACAGGCTCCTCCCAATGCCGAGTCCTCTGGACCTGCCTTGATTCCGCCATAATCCTCAGCGCTGGGGTTCGTAGCTTTTCCCGTATCCTTGCACAGATGTTTCCTTGCAATAAACCTCTCTCTCTCTCTCTCTCTCTCTCTCTCTCTCTCTCTCTCTCTCTCGCTCTCTCTCTCAGAAATTTCAGTGAGTCTGTTTTTTACAGCCCCAAATCCTAAGTAATACAATGTCTGCTAGTCTTTTTTCTCTATACAAATTTATGTACTTTTTATAAGAGTAGATCAGACTGAAATGCTTTCTTTTTAACTTGACAATGTATTATGAAAATTCTCCTAAATACCACTAACACTTTATAGAATTTCCTTGCAAGGTACCCAAAACTTCTGAAAAGCTGTCATCACAAAGCCAAGTCCAATTCGTTGCCAACCTACCAAAAAATATCATCTGCCACAGAAACCTGCCCCAACTGTTGAGTAACATTCTTTCCAGGTCTGCCTTCCTTGAGGCCCCACCAGCTCCAGCATTGGGTATATATTGTCTTTCCAGTAGGTCCCCAGTGAGTTCTAGCAACAGATCTCACTTTTTCAGTCCAAGACCAATTTTTTAATAGCAGAAACACATTGGAACTGTCAAAAGAACATAAATTGAGCCAAAAAAAAAAAAAGCATGAAGCATAAGTTACAGTTCTATTTGTTCTTTTTTGACATTTTAAAAATAGCAAATCTATCATCAAGATAAAAAACTGAAACAGAAACTCTGAGCATTCTGGTATAATTCGAGTGAAGATGACCCTGCAATTGAACTATCACATAGGGCTGTCAAGAAAAATGGACCTTTCAGACAATGTTTATTCACCTTCTGCCTACAACTTTCATGCACCTACGGCTTTACACATTTGCTCTTGAAGCATTTTTCAATGGCAGCTGCAGCTAAGAGGTGCATTAGTGTCACTGCAGCCTAGGACCTAAGGCCCCTAATGCAGGGATCCCCAGGCCCTTTCAGATCTTGTGGAAGTACCGTCTGTCCCTTGAGCCTTCCGCAGCAGCAGTGTTCCTCGCACAAGCTACTTGGTGGCCTCTACCTATGGCCATTGTTGACCTGAGCCAAGCTCCATCCTGATTTCTGTGTTAAAGGGACATGACAAGCCCTGTTCTGTTGCTATTTCAGAGGTCCTTGCCAGGAGTGCTAATGGATGAACACTGTGAACTGGGAGTTTCTAGGAAATGTCCACTGTACTTGACCTCTAACTTCACTCTTGGTTGTTCATGAGCCTCCTTCCTTTGCTTTATCTAAGAAGATATATGGCCTCCGAGGACAACTTCTCCATCATTCCCACTTTATGGTTTAATTGTGAGGCTGTGTCATTGAGAGAGTCAAATGTCATGATACTTATCATCACCCAGCATTCAGTTTATACTGCTGATCAACTGGTGTTTGTTCCTGTCCCTTCACCTTGTTGGGTCATCCAGAAGAAATAAAGAAATCAGAAGGCTGATGCTGGCATTGCTTCATGGACATGTGTCTTAGGTGTATGGCAGGCAAAAAGAAAAAGCTGCTCACTTCTCACAGTGTCCACGCCTAGTGGTCACACAGGTTATATAATTGTCAAAACTCATCAGGCTGAATTCTTAGCATCTGTGCATTTTGTTGTATGTTCATTATTTCTTTATTTTTTTTCAATAAAAATTAAACCAAAGAACAATGTCACATCCTTCATTATGCTATTAGAAGAGGGTAGAGATAAATTAGCCTTTCATGGTCTCTTTGCCTCAGACCTTGGGCCACGTGTTCCTTCCCTCACACTCTTACCTCTCGCCATCTCTCATTTGACTGATGTGCAGCTGGCCAGCTGGGCCTTCCACCTCCAGTCCTGGCACCTTCAATCCGTCATCCTCATGGCCCCCAAAATGACCTCTGTAAAATGTAAGTATTTTTATATTACTCTTTGCTTAAAATCCTCATTTCTCATCTGCTATTTAGAGGATAAAAATCTGGGTCCTTCATGATATACAAAGCCCTCCTCCATGACATGCTGGCTACTGCCAAACTCTGATCTCACCACTGCCTGACTCCCATTTCATGCTCCAGAAATATAAAATGCTTATAATTCCAAATACACCCAGTTTTCCCCATGCCGGAAATGCCCATTCCAAAATTATTAAAATTAGTGCCAGGGCAAACACATACTGTGTTTATGGGTTTCGAAAACAGTGGCCAAGTTTTGTACATTCTTATTAAATAGGGACATTTCCCCAATTTTATATTTGAGCCAGCTATGGTATGAACATAGAGCACTGGGCTGGGTGCCACAGGCCTTCATTTAAACTGTAGCTTTCCCCTTACTGACTTGGGCTGGTCGCTGAAGAGATCTGAAGAATATCACTTTCGATAATATAAAACCAGGGTTACAAATATTTGCCCTAAAGGAGGAGGAACACACGAACTACTGGATGTAAGTGACATTTATGCACTCCTCAGTGCTGCACTAATGCATCCTGAGCTTAAGGCAACTGACTGCCGTGAGCAGAGAGGACCAGAGTCTATTGTGGGACCTTGGCTGGATGAGAGCTTGGCTGGATGTTTAAGAATGTCAAACCCTGAGAATTTCTCTATGGTCAGCTCCAGCATGTAAAAGACACTATTGGCTGCCCCATCAAACACCATAAGGATTCTTTCTCCAAGTGCACATTTAAGAGCATACAGAATCTGTCCTCAAATATGTGTAATGCTGATGCATCTAACATGGGCACGATGTGCTCCAATATGACAGGCTGGGGAAGAATTTAAGAAATACGGTGGACAGAGTGCTGAACGCAGGAGAATCTGATTCTAATTTCTTCTTTGCCACTAGCTTGACCTCCCCAGTCTCATTTCACTCACCTCTCAGGGCTTGACTAAATTAATGCTAAGGCCCCTTCTAGTTTTCATAGACTATGTATGGTCAAGAAGGAGTGGTGAAATGGGTACTTTAAACACTGAGTTTGGAGTGACCTTCATCTTTAAGTAGCTTCAGGATCAATCAAGCCACAAATATTAATAGATCTCTAATGAACTCAGTACATACTCTATTCTGACCATTCTCACCAGAGGTGCTATCATAAAACATGAGTCATAGCTCAGTCTATCTATTTGGATAATTTCTTAGAAGAAATCTCTTTGTGTGTGTGTGGGACCAAGCAATGCCTCTGTTTAAAAGAGCTATCGTAGTCCTTCTTATCACAGGGTTCACTTTTCGTGGTTTCAGTTACCCATAGTCAACTATGGCCTGAAAATATCAAATAGAAAGTTCCAGAAATAAACAATTCATACATTTCAAATTGCACACTGTTCTGCACAATGTGGTGAAATCTTGAGAGTCCTGTTCCTTCCTACGCTGGATGCGAATCATCCAGCATCTCCAAACTGTATATGCTCCCTGCCCTTTAGTCATTTAGTAGCCATCTCGTTTATCAGATCGACCATTGAGGTATCGCACTGCTTGCAGTGTTATTTAATAATGACCCCAAAGTGCAAGAGTAGTGATGCTAGCAATTAAGACACACCAAAAAGAAGCCATAAAGTGCTTCTCACTCTCAGAAGGTCAATAGTAGCCTAATGCTACCAAACAACTCCTATGTCATTCACCTCACTTCATCTCATCACATAGGCATTGCATCAACTCACATCAACACAAGAAGAATGAATACAGTACAATAAGATATTTTGAGGGAGATAGACCACATTCACATAACTTTTATTATAGTGTATAATTATAATTGTCCTATTTTATTATAGTTATTACTGTTAATCTCTCATTGTGCCTAAAACATAGCATCTATAGGCGTCAGTACTATCTTCATTTTCAGGCATCCACTGTGAATCTTGGAATGTATCCCCTGTGGATAAGGGGGGACACCTGCAGTTAGAAATTAGTTACAATCATTGCATCTGGTGAACTGGGCTTGACTGGAGGGGAACAAGGGAAGATCCTTTTTTACCTCTTTACTTCCTTTTTTACCTCTGAATTTTGTTTATATTAGCTATTCTTTCTGTTTATAGCTTTCTGTTTATATTACCTATTCTTTAAAATAATCATTTAAGTATTTGCTGATGAAGTGATACGGTATCTGTGCTGTGGCTTGCTTTCAAATACTCCAGTGGAGGGAATAAAATAAGATCCGCCGTGTATTGATAATTGTTAAAGCTAGGTGATAGCTACAAGAGGTTCTTTATACAGTTCTTTCTACTTTTAGATATGTTTGAAATGTCTCATAATTAAAATTTTACATAATAAACATTTTAATTTCTTGAAAAGAACACACAAAATAAGATCATATGTCACAAAATTTTGCTTTATTTCACTTCTTCCTTGAAAATTTTGTTACCATAATGAAAAGAAAAATAAATTTTTCTAAGATTAACTAGTTAAATCTTTCTAAGAGGAATTGGAGTAAGAAACCAGGAGGGAGACTGGACTCAGAGGCTGGCACCTGCTATAGAAAGAATTCTGTGTTCTCCCAGAATGCATATGTTGAAATCCTAATGCCAAATGCATTGGTGTTACAGGTGGGGCCTTAGGGAGGTGATTAGATTTAGATGAGGTCATGAGGGTGGAGCCTTTATGATAGGACTAGTGTCTTTATAAGAGAAAGAGACCAGAGCTCCCTCTCTACCATGTGAGGATACAGCAAGAAGGTGTCTGCCTGCAAGCCAGGAAGAGGACCCTCACCAGACACAGAACCTGCTGGCACCTTGATCTTGGACTTCCAGCCACCCGAACTGTGAGAGATAAATTCTTGCTGTTTAAGCCACCCAGTCTGTGGTATTTTGATACCAGCACAAGCTGACTGAGGCAACAGGATTCTGATGGGACAAAAGTTTACATATTTACAGGCATGCATATGAAAAAACAATTAGTAATGCTTAATTGAAAACAATGGGTTTGAATCTACTACAGATTTTCCTTCAGGATTTGAGTCACTCGAGAAAGTAGGAAGTGCACATTCCAGCCCTCCTCGGCCTTCTTCCGTTTCCTCTCCTCTCCAGATGTTTCTAGATTTCTTTTGCTGCTTTCTAAAGCAGTGGTCCTAGATCAGGGAAGTGAGATTCTCTTTTAGAAGATAAACATGGAAAAATGCAAATCATGCTGCAACAGCATAAATCACAAATAGAGCTGAGCCTCAGCCAGTGTAGACTACTTCCCACCATGCATGATCGCCTGGGTGTATTGATTGTCTGCTTGTTATTTTTTAATCCAGTATGATTAGCACAAGTGGGTTGTAAAGGCCTGAGAACTCTGTGCCCTGAACAACTATATGCACCAAAGAATTGGGCAGGGGTAAATTGTTTTTGTCCAGGCAGGTGGTCAAGGCTGAATTTGCCTGTTCACTCTCTGGTGTTTCTTGGTTGCACACAGTTGCATGGCTTAGAATGCCATGACTTTGTTTGAATTCAGAAAACTTCTGACAGTGAGCACTTTGGGAATCCTTTAATCCCTCAAAAAGACTTCACATGTCTCCGGGAAGGAACTGTGCCCTTTTCTGTGCGAAATGAAAGACACACAAAGAAAAGTGACTCTGGTTATCATGAGTAGCCAGAGATGTTCAAGACCTAGTACCAAAATATGGGGGAGGGGTGCATTGTTGTTATCCTATGCCAATCTCAAACCATGCAAGCTTGAGAAGTCGTGGGGTCAAGCATCAGTTTAGGTTTCATATTTGTGGGTCAAAATAAAAGAAATTCTATTCAAAGTTGGGAAATTACTGAAAACATGGATATTGTCAAATGGCAAAAAAAAGAATGTTGAAATAAGAGCACAAAAAGGTTTTGACAAGCACCCTTGTTTCAGAATTCATGAGGTTTCCAAAAACTATGTTTGCATGACGAATAAAGCATCTTTGAAGCAACAAACACATTGAAATCATGTTCAAAGCAAACCACATTTGCATGACAAACACTGGAACATTGCTCTAAACAAAGGCCAGTCCCTGGAACTTAATGAAAACCCAGGAATGTAGAATAACATGGGTGCTTAGAGCCAGTGGGACCAATGGCAAGATGGTTAACAATTCCAGGAAAGCAAATGTTCCTTTTTAGATACTTCTACCTCTAAATGCACTGTGTGCATTTTGCATTCTTAACCCAGGGAGTTTGGCTGTCTCTATTATAACCTTCCATGGACCACTATTAGAATGGGAGCCCTTTGAGCCAGAGTATGAAGATGTACCCTAAAATGGCATTTTGTATCAAGTCTCATTTATCTTAACTTTCCATGTAAGTAGCATATACACATAGTCACATTTTGGGCAATGTCATATGATTTATGACAATATTAAAAGTGGCCATATTTGTAAATTACTGCTTCAGGCTTTTATTATTTTTTTTCTACCAATATGATTCTATTCATAAGGAAGTTAGCTGTTTTGTCTGCATTTGATTTTACTAAATTATCAGGTGCAAGCTCAATAGTTACTTTCTAGGTTCACACTCCTTAGGTAATATTTTTCACTCTTTTGTTCAAATGTTGCTATATTAAAAAAGAACAATGATAAAAAAAAAAATATTCAGGACACTTTTACCCAGCCAATGGCTTCAGTAGCAAGAATGATTTCATCTTATTTTATATCCAAAGTTTCTCATTTTTTAGCTATTATGTAAGGTTTCTTTTCCCTAATCACCCCTTTGTGTAAACTAGAAAACTGATCGTCTGTCAACATTTCAGTCTTATGCTGGAGGTGTTTTTGTTTGTTGTTTTTAAAAATTAAGATAAAATTCTGCATGGACTACAGAGATGTCTTCGTATGTGATATTAGTTGGTCTCACATCAGTTGTAACCTCTTGACCTCCTTTAGCCAGATTTCGATTAGGAGTAGATTCTGCGGACCACTGCTAAATTTTGTAGAATTTCACAAACAGTAAGATGATCTGGGTGCTTTCTATATATATTTATGTATTTGAAGTGGTTCTGAAGACAGGTTGCCTCCAAACTTAACTGTCTGAACACAAACATCACTGAGTTTGAGAAAGCCCTGTGCCTGAAGCAGCTCCCTTACATTGCTTTGCATTATTTTGCATGATATCTTCACTTTAAAGAGTGTCTCCAATCCATGAAAAGCAGACAAATAAAAAATTTACACATAAACACACAACTCATTCAACCAACCAAGCCTCTATTTTTATTTTTGTAATTACACAAGTAAAACATGAATTCATGCTCATTTAGGATTAGGAGGCAGGCAACGAGAGAATGACCTGAAGAGGGCTGGAGAAGGACTGGCGAGACCACCTACCTGGACATGCGATGACTAGTCTGGAAGAAGCCTTGCTATTAACCAAGTTATGTCCTATGGGGTGAGGGGGAGCACTGAATATTACTTGCTCCCAGCCTTGACACCTCTGTAAAGCGGGGGTGGGGAAAATTGGGGAAAATCCCCAAATTCCAACCTTTTGAAAAGTGTTTCCATTTCATCTTAGGTTTCCATACCACAAGCCTGTCAAAACCTCAAAGACTTTGTAATGATATTAAATGGTCTTCTCTTTCTTTTATTTTGTTTCCTCTTTTTAAAAAGAATCAAAGACAGACTTCAAATGTTTGAAATGTCAACTTCATCTGATTTTAAGCTTTTATATGTGTTGCCGAGAAAAAAATTCCCAGAAGCAAACGTCAAAATGATCTTTGTGAAAGGAGAGGGAAGGGAGCTTATTTCAAATGTCAGTGGTCAGCAATATTCTTGAAACATAATTATAGTCTTTGAAAATCATGTTTCTTAAAATTAATTATTCCAAGATCACAGTTGGGCTTTTTTTTTTTTTTCCCACAGAATATTCAAACAACCTCAAATTTAGTATTAACCAGTAATTTGTTTTTCATAAGCATGGCACTGAGTCTGCTTCTTAGTTAGCTTGCGTAAGTTAATGAAATGGGACAACACCATGAAGGCTCAGCCAGGACTCAGGGCAGGCAGCCAAGCAGATGTGCCTTTTGTGGTCCCGCCTCCAGCTTGGAGCTTCTCCAGGGCAGTTCTCTTTTCCTGGCTTCAAAATTTACTTGTCTTAACAACAGCAGAGACATCAGGGGAGACCTGTGAGTTAGACACTGAGAGTTGAGATTTGAATCATCCTCAAGTTAGTGCAGAGGGGATCTCATAAAGTGTAATTCTCTTGGTGAAAACGCTCATTTTAAATTGTAAAACTGTATTTCCAAATTCTCCTCACCAGCAGAGGACCTGTGTCAATGGCTCATCCCCATAGAGTCTGAGGGAGGAACTGATGGGGGAAATGAGAGGCCTGAAAAGTCTAGAGCAGCATTTCCCAGTCCCTGCGAGGGAGCCCTTTGATGAGCCCTGGATGATCTCAAAGAAGTGACCTCATAAACAAGATTTATTGTAACTATCAGCATTTCCCAGCTGAGAATTAAAGGGGTTCACTTTGTTAGAAAAGAGAATGGTCACTGTTTTTGTTTCAATTTTTAAGAATAATGCAGTAATGACTTTTAAAAACTTTCAGCCTTAAAACAGAAAGTTTGAGAGCCATCAAATGCCTATCCAATGAGTATATCGGATGAGCCAGCTCACATATTCTTATCAGTTACCCGTAACCAGTTACTTGATCAGGTGACCGCTTAGTGACACAGTTGGCTCCTTGCGTGAGGTGTACCATTCTGTAGTTTTTATTTTTTTTTAGCCTTAGTTCTGTATTGTTTGATTTAGTCTGTATAAAACTACTGCTCAAAGTGGGGAAGCAGGGTGAAAAAGAAACCCATTGAATGGGAGAAAATATTTGTAAATTATATATCTGATAAGGGATTAATATCCAGAATATATAAAGAACTCCTAAAACTCAGTGAGAAAAACAAACAACCCAATTAAAGTTGGCAAAGGTCTTGAATAGATATTTCTCCAAAGAAGATATCCAAATATTTTCTACTAGATTTATCTGAGCATAATTTATCTGTATTTATCTGAGCACAATTCCTACATAACACATCAAACTATTTTTGGTTCTTCAAAAATCAGTGTTAAAAGAGAAGCCATAGTAAAAACCAAAAAATCCAACTTGGCATTTTATTTATGGAGCAAAAAACTCCTCTATTCACAAATAATACCGAACAGCAGTTTTAAATTTTCTCTATCTCCTCATTTAGCAACTAAACAGAAAAATTACAAAAATAAGCTAACTGGTGTTTTCTAACCCAAAACTGCAAGCATGTAAGACAGCTACTTTGGTCTATTTTAGATGCCATAATGCAGAAACATTTCAATCTAAATTTTTTTGTCATTTAAAATTTTATCAACATAATAGATATAAATTACTTTTTAAAAATCACAGAGTATAGCAGTGTTTGTGGAGAAAATCATTACATGTCTTTCAACAAAGACAAAGTCTCATAGGTACTTTTCTATCTTTTTTTCCTCTAGTAGTTAACCTTCATAATTCTAAATATTGTGTTCATACCACTACTTCATGTTTAGATAGATATTATCTAACAATAACCCATATGATTGCCTTTCTCTTCTGCTTTTGATAGTTATTTTATGTTTAGTTATTCTTTTTATAACTTTTGTGATGTGAAATAATCCACTTAGACCTCTATTTCTTGTCTAATAAATTTTATACAGTATTCCTTGCTTCTCCAGATATCACCAACATTTACCTCTGAATTTAGGTTTTTCAACTAAATCTTCTATGGATTATCTAGATTAATTTTCAAAGATGAAACCCATTAAGCAGCATGTACATTATTATCACGATTGTAGGTGTTTTTAATTACAGAGATTTTTTTTTTAATATTAAGATTCTATTTCCTTCTGTACATGGTAAATGTCAGCACTCCAGTGTCACCTGAAAGAAGTGTTTCTAGGATCATAAGCTCAAAAGATTCTTTTTTTCTAATACTTTACAAAATCATGCTATTTTCTAGATTCCTTCATGTTTGAACCATGACTATCTTATACAACTTTCGGTTTTTCCTAATTTCTATGTGTCTTTCTTTTATTTTGTAAAAAAAAAAAAAAAAAAAAAAAAAAAAAGAAAAGAAAAGAAAAAAAAGAAACAAGTTTTTTTCTTAATAGGCTTCTGGGCCAATTTCAGTCTTTCTTGTATCCCATGTCTCCCCTTTTCTTGGCTTTTTACTCATTTCACTGAAATATAACCTCAAGGAATATATGGGAAGTACATATACAAATTCTTATATGTGTACAAATATCTTTCTTTTGCTTTCTCATGTAATTAGTGACAGACTGTATATGGAATTTTAAGTTAAAAATCATTTGAAATTAATAAGTTAGGATACCTTGACTTACCATTTCTTGCTTCAAAGTAAGTTTGTTTACTTTGGCATTTTCTTTTTTGCTGCTTATTTTCTTATATGTCATTAATTCTTCCTGTTTACTCTGGCAAACTACTATTCATAAAATTAGCCTTCATGAAGGGTTGCCATGGACTACAAGACAGAAACAAACTTTTTGATAGTCAAGTCAACTTTTCATTAACAAGTTTCTCTGACAGAAAATATAATCTTAAACCTAATATACTAGTAGCTTTGCAGTCAAGCAGTCACAAACTCTTACCTCTGCAGGTCACAACATTCTGTAGGTAGTAAAAGTGATAAACTCATCAATGCATGGAAGTCCCCAGAAACTTTTAAGATAACAAAAAGTGTTTCATGAGGATATGTTTTACTCAATAATAAGATAAATATAATAACTGAGAAGCCTGCTACTTCAAAACATTAGCCGAATAAATTATTTTCATGATAGAAATTTTAAAGTGGCAAAGGAGAAAATACATATGAAGCAACTTTAGTAAAATAACCAATATTAAAACAGTATAAAATGATTGAAAATTTTTATATTGGCATTATATATTCTAATTTTTGTATCTAGAGCAGCTTCTTGATAAGCCAACTTAATTTTTTGTATACTTGACATTTATTGTTGATTTTTAAATTAGCCTATTAAATCTCTCATGATATTCAGGTATTTCAACTGTTAAACTTTCAAAAGTACATGTTTAACTCCTAAGAATTCTTCAAAGTTTTTCCATAATTTTACTTTTCTATTTTTGTTTACTAATGAACAAATTCTTTAGTTAGAAATGGAATTTTAGGGAAAAGATTCAAAGGTATTATAATTAGATGACAAACTATAATGATAGTTTGTTCTTTAACTTTGTTTTATTTTTACTCTTTCTAGAGCATGACTAATCATTCTAATTAGAATATTCTATTTTAAAGAATTAAAACACAGAAAACACATCACATTGTCAGGTTTTTCTTACCTGACTCATGATAACCAAATTACACGGCATATATCACCTGTTAAATTTAAAAAATCCAATTTGGCTTTTTTTATAATGGATTTAGAAATATAAAATAATTATGAAAAATTTAATGCAGTTATTAAAATATCTTTCTTATTGTTATACTTAAAATAACTTCTCTATTATATACCTCATAAAACTAAATATCTATTTATCTAATAAGAGCCATTTAGAATGCATATGAAAATGCAAATGACCTGGTTTATCCAAAGTAATCTTGAAAAATAACAAAATTTAAGAATTTACACAATCTGACTTTAAGATTATTATTAAACTATAGTAATCAGTGTGGTACTGGTGTAATAATAGGCAAATCAATGGAACTAAATAGAGAGGCTGGAAAAAGACCAACATTTACAGTTATTTAATTTTGACCAAAGCAACTAAATGAAAAAAAGGAAAGGTTTTTCAATAAATAATACTGCAACAACTGGATATTCACATGGAAAAAAAAATGAACTTCCACATGGTACTTCACCCTTACCCAAGAAATAATTCAAAATGTATCATAGATCTAAACTTAAGAGCTAAAACTATAAAGCTTCCAGAAGAAAACTTTAAATAATCTTTATGACCATGAGGTAAGCAAATATTTCTTAGGCAGGACCCAGAAAGTACTTATAAAATAATAAATTGATAAATAAGACTTTGACACAATTTTAAAAAATCATATTCCCTGACTAAAAGATAAATAAGCAAGAGAAAAAAAACATTTGAAAAATATTTTTAATAAATGATGTATGTCCAGAATATAGAGAACTCTTCTAACTCAATAATAGATCCCCCAAAAATGTTAAAGACAAAAGATTTGCAGAGACTCCTACAAAAGAAAATGTCTTAATGGTCAATAAGCAAATAAAAAAAAAATTCAACATCATTAATTGTCAGGAAAATGTAAATTAAACTACAGTTAAGTTACCACAACAACTAATCAGAATAGCTATAATTAAAAACACTGATAGCACACACATTGTCAGAGCTAAAATAATAAAAACTCTCATACAGAGTTCTGGTCAAGATGGCAGGGTAGGTAAACACTGTGCTTGAGTCCTCCCATGAATGCATTAAAATTGCAACTAAATTATGAAACAAGCAACCTGGAAAATGATCCAAAGAATAGCTGAACAGAACTTCTATAACAGGGTATAAAAAAGAGACCCACATCGAGACTGGTAGAAGGAGCAGAGATATAAAACTGCTGGTTCTACACTCATGTGTGGTGGTTGAGCATCAGGAGGGATATCTTGGATGCAAAGCGTCCCCTCCCAGAGAGGTGAGAGGCTCCAGACACATACTAGGGCTCCCCAGCCTAGTATTCCTGTACTAGGAAGAGAAGTCTCCACAAAATCTAGCTATGAAAATCAGTGGGGATTCCAGCCATCTGAGTGAAAAGGAAGACAGATGAAAACCCAGATGTCCCTTTAAAAGGCTCATACACAGACTCACTCACTCTGGGCTCTAGTAGAGAAACAGCAGCTCAAGAGGTGCCAGAGACATACAGGGCAAGACAGTTGTATGGCTTCAGGGCAAAGGCTAGAGGAACAGCTACCATTTCCCCTTTGTTGAGCCCTCCTCCTTTGCAGCCTGCAGGCAAGCACCATCTTGCTTGTATTGAATCCTCCCTCCACATGGCCATAACTGAATCTGCATTGGCCTGGTGTGATCTGCCTGCTCCACCCCAGTGACTCCATGAAACCCTGCTCCATACAACTCACAATTTGTCTGGTGACAATTTCAGATGGTTGCTGGGCAGCTAATTCCACTCTGAGCTCTCAGCAGAAGGTTCACTCAACAGCAATCAATAGTCCTTGGCTCAGGCACCTCAGGAGACACTTTCAATGATGGGAAACCAGCCTGGCTGTAGCTGCACAATTTCTTGAACAAATCTCAAGGGTCTGCAGGTCTGAGGTGAGCAGCGGCTGGCCTTGGTGTAAGCTAAGACTTTTGTGAGGCACCACAGGCTCAGCACTGGCAACAAATCGGAATCTGCACCAACCTGGGAAATACCACTTGCCTTACCCTGGTGACTCCCTGAGATCCTGCTTCATCCAACTCTGGTACCCCAAAGTCTCATTTAGCTGCTGAGCTTGACATGCTGCCTCAGGCCTGAAAGTGCCTTGGGTCTTTCGCTGAGCTCCCCCAGGCCTGGTACTGGTGGCGGCCTGCCTTGGTTCACCGCTTGGCCTCTCCCACATACCTCCAGGTCCAGCTCATACAGCAACCAAACATGGATAGCTTCATAGCTCCTACCAGGTGGCATCAGGCAGGTCACAGGTAGCAACTGATCTTGGCCTGCACAGGAGCCAGTCCCACAGGGCTCCAGAACCAACACACACAGAGGCTGGTGTCAGACTTCAACAGAGCACCACCTGATCAGCCTCACAAGTGGCACCACCCAAAGGGTGGTCTCAATAGGCACATGAACCCACTGGGACAAACCTCATTCCACAGAGTCAGCCCCCACACAGCAGCTTATATATTGTGGGCATGGCCAATCCTCACAGCCAATCAGCCTGAAAGTCAATCCCACTCACTGTAGTGCAAACAACAATCAAGGCTCAACTACAACAAGCAAGCACACACAAGGGTCATTCCTGGAACACCCGGTGTAGGTGATCAGGAAGACTACATTACTGGGCCACACAGGACACCTAGTACACAAGGCCACCTGGCTAAGACTGGGAGATGTATCATATCTACCTAATACGTAGAAATGAACAGAGTGGCAAACAAAATGAGAAAACAAAAAACATGTCCCAAATGAAAGAACAGGAGAAAACTCCAGAAAAATAACTAAATGAAATGGAGACAAGCAACCTACCAGATACAGAGTTCAAAACATTGACTATAAGGATACTCAATGAACTTAGAGGAAGAATAAATGAGCTCAGTGAGAACTTCAACAAAATATAATAAGCACAAGAAAAGACATAGACACCTTTAAAAAGAGCCAGTCAGAAACAAAAATACAATACTGAAATGAAAAATACACTAGATGGAATCAGCAGGAGATTGGATGAGGCAGAGGATCAAATCAGCGATTTGGAAGATAAGGTAGCAGAAAACACCCAATCGGAACAGAAAAAAAAAAAGAATTTAAAAAATGAGGATAGTTTAAGAGACCTCCAGGACAATATCAGTTTAACAACATTTGCATTGTAAGAGTACCAGATAGAGAAGAGAGAGAGTAATGAATTGAAAACTTATTGGAAGAAATAATAATGATAAACTTCCCTAACCTAGTGAAGGAAATAGACGTACAACCCCAGGAAGCACAGAGAGTCCCAAATAAGATGACCCCAAATAGACTAACACCAAAAACAGCATAATTAAAATGTCAAAGGGAAAGACAAAGAGAATTCTAAAAGCAGCAAGAGAAACACAGCTAGTTACAAGGGTACTCGCAATAAGAATGCCAGCTGTTTTTTCAAAAGAAATTTTGCAGGCCAGAAGGGATTGGCAAGAAAATTCAAAGTAATGAAAAACAAGAACCTATAACCAATACTACTGTACACAGCAAGGCTATCAATTATAATTGAAAGTGAGATAAAAAGCTCCTCAGATAGGAAAAAGCTAAAAGAATTCACCACCACCAAGTGAGTATGACAAGAAATGTTGAAGGGACTTCTTTAAGAAGAAGAAAAGAAAAAATAACATAAATATGAATAACAAAATGGCAATAACTATGTACCTATCAATAATCACTTTAAATGTAAATGGATTAAACACTTCAATCAAAAGGCATAGGCTAGCCAAAAGGATAAGAAAATAAGACTCTTACATACGATATCTATAAGAGACTCACTTCACATTGAAAGATACACATAGACTGAAAGTAAAGGAATGGAAAAAGATATTTTATACAAATGCAAATGAAAAAAAGCTGGGATAGCAATACTCATATTAGACAAAATAAATTTTAAAACAAAGGTTATAATGAGAGACAAGGAAGGACATTACATAATAATAAAATGATCGATTCAACAAGAAGATATAACCCTAGTAAACATTTATTCACCTAATCTAGGAGCACCTAAATATATAAAGCAAATATTGACACATATAGAGAGATCGACAGTAATAAGTCATAGTAGGGGACTTTAACGCCCCTACATTGACACCAATGGACAGATCCTCCAGAAAGAAAATAAACAAAGAAACTGACACACTAGACCAGGTGGATTTAACTGATATTTTTAGAGCATTTCACTCCAAAGCAGCTGAATATACATTCTTCTCAAGTGTATATGAAACATTTTCCAAGATAACCACATAGAGTACCAGGTAGAGAAGAAAGAGAGTAATGAATTTTAAATTCTTTTTTTTTTCTGTTCCGAGTGGGTGTTTTCTGCTACCTTATTTTCCAGATCGCTGATTTGATCCTCTGCTTCATCCAATCTACTGCTGATTCCGTCTAGTGTATTCTTCATTTCAGTTATTGTTTTTTTGTTTCTGACTGGCTTTTTTTAGGCCAAAAACAAGTCTCAGTAAATTTTAAAATACTGAAACATGTCAATCATCTCTTACCACAATGATATGAAACTAGAACTCAATTACAAGATAAAAAGCTGAAAAATACATGAACACTTGGAGGTGAAATAACATGCTACTAAACAACGAATAGATTAACAATGAGATCAAGGAAGAAATCAAGATACCTAGAAACAAAAAAAAATGAAAACAAAACAACTTAAATCTGTGGGAGACAGTGAAAGCAGTCCTTAGAGGAAAATTCATAGAAATACAGGCCTACATCAGAAAACGAGAACTATCTCAAATGAACAATGTAACCTTATATCTAAAAGGAACTAGAAAAAGAACAGTAAGCAAAACCCAAAGTAAATAGGAAGGAAATAATAAAGATCAGAGTGGAAACAAATAAAATAGAGTCTAAGAAAAGAGTACAAAAGATTAAGAAAACCAAGAGCTGTTTCTTTGAAAAGATAAACAATATTGATAAACTTTTAACTAGAGGCATCAAGAAAAAAAGAGAGAACCCAAATAAATAAAATCAGAAATGAAAGAGAAATGAGAACTAACTCTACAGAAATACAACGGATCATAAGAAAATACTATGAGCAATCATATGCCAATGAATGAGACAATCTAAAAGAAATGGATAAATTCCTAGGTATATACAATCTTCTAAGCTGAGTTTCTGACAGAAAACAGAAAATCTAAACCAACTGATTACTACTAATGAAATTGAATCAATAGTCAAAAAACTTCCCACAGACAAAAGTCTTGAAATAAATGGCTTCACAGGTGAATTTTGCCAAACATTCAAAGAAGAATTAACACATATCCTTCTCAAAGTATTCCAAAAATTTCAGGAGGAGAGAAGGCTCCCAAGATCATTTTATGAGGCCACTGTTACCCTGACTCCCAAACCAGACAAAGAAATTACAAAAAAAAAAAATCATAGGCCAATATCCATGTTGAACATAGATGCAGAAATCTTCAACAAAATATTAGCAAACTGAATTCAGCAATACATTAAAAAGATCATATGCCATAATCAAGTTGGATTTATTCTTGGATGCAAGATTGGTTCAATATCCACAAATCATTTAATATGATATACCACATTAACAAATTGAAAGATAAAAATTATATGATTATATCAATAGATGCAGAGAAAGCATTTGACAAAATCCAGCATCCATTTATGATAAAAACTCTCAGTAAAGTGGGAAGAGAGGGAAATACATTAGTATAATAAAAACCATATTTGGCAAACCCACAGCTAATATCTTACACAATGGAGAAAAGCAAAAATTGTTTTCCTTAAGATTAAAAATAAGACAAGGATGTCAACCTTCACCATTTTTATTCAATGTAGTATTGGAAGATCTAGCCACAGACAAGAAAAAGAAATAAAAGGCATCCAAATTGAAAAGGAAGAAGCAAAACTGTCATTATTTGCACATGATGTGATACTATATGGAGAGAACCCTAAAGGGTCCACCAAAAAACTGTTAGAACTGATAAATTTAGTAAAGTAGCAGGATACAAAATTAATATTTAGAAATTGGTTATATTTCTATACACCAATAACAAACTATCAGAAAGAGAAATTGAGAAAATAATGCCATTAACAATTTCATCAAAAATAATAAAATATCTAGAAATAAATTTAACCAGGGAGGTAAAAGACCTGTTCTCAGAAAATTATGTCATTGAGGAAAGAAATTGAAGATACAAATAAATAAAATCATATACCGTGCTCTTGGATAGAAAGAACTAACATCGTTAAAACATCCATACTACCCAAGGCAATCTATAGATTCAACGCAACCCTTATCAAAATGCCAATGGCATTTTTCATGGAACTAGAAAAAAATAATCCTAAAATTTATGTGGAACCCCCAAAAATTCTAAATATAGCCACCGTAATCTTGGGATAGGAGAACAAAGTTGAAGGTAGCACGCTACCTGATGTCAAACTATACTACAATGCTATAGTAACCAAAACGGCATGGTGCTGACATAAAAACAGACACATAGATCTATGGAAAAAAAGAGAGCTCAGAAATAAATTAAGGCCTATATGGTGATTTAATCAATGACAAAAGAGGCAAAAATATACAATGGGATAAAGACAGTCTATTCAATAAATGATGTTGGGAAAACTGGACAGGTACATTCAAAAAATGAATCTGGACCACCTTCTAACACCATATACAAGAATTAACTCAAAATGAATTAAAGACTTAAATGTAAGACCTGAAACCATAAAACTCCTAGAAGAAAATATAGGCAGCAAACTCTCTGACATTGCTCTTAGTAATATTGTTTTGAACATATCTCCTTGGGCAAAGGAAACAAAAGAAAAAATAAACAGAGTATAACAAACTAAATAAAGTTTTTGCACAGCTAAGGAAACCATCAACAAAACAAAAAGACAGCCTACTGAAGGAAAAGTTATTTGCCAGTGATACAACTGATAAGGAGTTAATTTACAAAATTCATAAAGAATTCCTACAATTCAACACCAATCATCATCATCATCGAATTAAAAAAATGAGCGAAGGACCTGAATAAGCATTTCTCTAAAGAGGACATACAGATGGTCAAAAGACATATGAAAAGATGCAGACTACAACCACAATGAGATATCAACTCAAACCTATCAGAATTGCTATCATCAATAAATCAAAAAACAAGTGTTGGCAAGGATGTGGAAAAAAGGGAACACTCGTGCATTTGTTGGTGGGATTGCAAATTGGTACATCCACTATGGAAAACAGTCTAGAGGTTCTTCAGAAAATTAAAAATAGAACTAACTTATGACCCAGCAATCATACTTCTGGGTATTTATCTGAAGGAAACCAAAGCACTAATTCAAAAAGATATATGCACTGCTATGCTCACTGCAGTGCTATTTGCAGTAGCCAAAATTTGGATGCAACTTAAGTGTCCATCAATAGACAATTGGATAAATAAGAAATGGTGTGTTTGTGTGTGTGTGTGTGTGTATAACTACATATTAATATATACTATACAAATATATTATCTATAATGGAATATTACTCAACCATAAAAATTGAAATCTTACCATTTGCAACAAAATGAATGGACCTAGAGGGTATTATGTCAACTGAAATAAGTGAGATAGAGAAAGACAAATAGCATATGATTTCACTTATATGTGGAATCAAAGGAACAAAATAAATAAACAAACAAAATTATATGGGTCATATTGTATGGGTGTCTAGCCACTAGGCACCCATTTTTACTCAAGGCTTTACCCAAGACAAAAACAAAAAGACTTGTACAAGAAGGTTTTGTTTAGAGACAATTCTTCATGGTTTCCTTTTTTTTTTTTTTTTTTTTTTTTTGCCTGTCTTGTGAGTAGAAGCACTATCTGTCTTTGTTCCAAGTTAACTGTCTATACAGAGGACACCCTCGGAAGAGCAAGATAATGTCTTTTCCCAGGGGAGTCATAAATGAGTCAGTTTCCTAGGCTCAGGGTTTTTCTCCTGTGACATAACTTGTGCAGCAGGGGTCACTTGGCGCTGTTACATGACCCTGTGGAAACTGGTTTTAGGGAAGTGATACTCTGGCTACCATGATTGCTATGAGCAATAAAACCTTTCACGTCTGACTTATGTCTTCTGCCAGCATCCATAAAACTGTGGTGGGCTCATTTGTTATCCTTAAAGTGAGATAAAATGGTATATTCTGCACAGTTCTTGACATGTTCATGCTTTTTTTCCTAATTTCCCCAAAATGGAAACAACCTAAATGTCTATCAGTGGGAGCATGGATGAAATAAATTATGATACACTTAATGATGGAATACCAACTCAGTAATAAAAAGGAATGAACTACTGAAATCCACCACATGAATGACTCTCAAAAACAGGTTGAGCAAAAGAAACCTTACATAAAATTGTA
Source organism: Macroglossus sobrinus (assembly GCA_004027375.1). Taxonomy (NCBI): domain Eukaryota; kingdom Metazoa; phylum Chordata; class Mammalia; order Chiroptera; family Pteropodidae; genus Macroglossus; species Macroglossus sobrinus. The sequence goes on along the minus strand of PVKZ01000462.1, from coordinate 218,726 downwards.
CTGTCTGATCATCTTTACTTGAAGTTTAGGAACAGGCACAATTAATTTGTGGTGTAAAAAATGAGGACAGCAGTTTTTCTTTCTGAGGGGAAAGCTAGGGACTGACTAGGAAAGAACATGAAGGATCTTCCTTGGGCAATGAAAACTTATCTAGATAAGGGTTAGGTTGAGTGTTGCATTTTTCTAAATTCAAATGTAGAATGATACACTTGATATTTGTCGATTTTAATGGATGTAAATTTTACCTTAAAATAAAAAAGAACTATAGAACAAATAGTAAAACCTAGTTAAGTATAAGCAAACTGAAATGTTTAGGAATAAAGAGTGTTGATGTCTGCAACTTACTTTGAAATACATACAAAATAAGAACTGATGGGTGGATAGACACATGCATGGAGAATAGATAGATATGTGATCACACAAATAGAGCAACATATTAGCAACTGTATAATCTAATAGTTGGGTATATCACTGTATAATTCTTTCAACTTTTCTATATATACAAAATTTCATTTAAAATATTGGGTAAAAATACATTTAAAATTTTAATGGGGTTAAAGATATTATATTTTACTATGAAAGAAGTTTATTAATGAAGATAAGATTGGGAAATATTACTCAAAGCCAGATATGTCAGTCTTTGCATTTCTTACAAATAAGCTGTAATTCAGAGATGTCTCTCAAACAAAAGAGACAGAATCAAAGATAATGAGGAGATTTCCAGCTCAGCATTACTGTGATTTTTAAAATGTGTTCATTGGCTACATAAAACTTTACTAATAAAAAAGATATCTTTTAAAATTATCATAGATAAGTTTATCCTTAACATGATCAATATAAATCATCCCCTAAGTCTATCAAAGTTCTAATAAGCAAATCAAGATCTTATCAAATAGTTGATATTTATTATATATTATAATTGTGCAAGTTTAGGTAATTCAAATTTATGACACTTATATTATGTTTTTATATGTTGTGTGCATGTCTTTTAGAATTTATGACATAATTTTGATTATATCTGTAATGCTTTTAATGTTAAAATATGCTATTATATTATTTCCTTTGAAAAAATATAATTTACTTTGTATCACAGTGCTCAGCAATACATTTTTTAAAAAAGAGACACACTACTTGTATTTTTTTAAAAAAGAATTATGTTAGATGAAATTTTTAAGTGTCTTACTATTTATATCCTATGTTAGGAAATTGAATTGGATGACCATAAATCTCTTCAGCCCAATATTCTGCTCTTTGCTTTGTCTCCTGAGCAGTGAAAATATAAATTACAGCTGCTTTTTTTCCAAACAGAAAGCATAATTATTTCCCTCCTTGAAAATGCATCATTTTCATAAATAGTTCAAATAGTACAGAGACAGTGAACACATTCTCATACATAATACATACGTATAACTAAGTTCACTGTTTGTTGTATGTAATGGACATCTTTCATGCCAAAACATAAAGATACATAATACTTTTTACAAGATACATAGTATTCTACTGCAGTGATATATCCTAATTGACTTAATGAATCTCTTGTGGATGGACGCTTAGGTCCTAATGTTTCTATTATTAAAAATAACAATATTATAAATATTTGTGTGCATGCCACACTTGTCCTAGAACCTTGGAATAAGTGTTTGGATCACAGTCTATGTACACTTTAAATTTTTTTAGATTTCCTTAATTTTTTTCTTGGAAGGCTGCAGCCATTTATAGTTCCACCAACAGTGTAAGAGTTTTTTAGCTACTACTTCAGCTTCTAGAAACCTGCAACTCCTATTCTGCAAAGTAAAATATTTGACAAAGGAAGTCAAATATTCACTATAGGTGTTTCTCATCCTTTATTTACCAGAAAGATTCTCAGCCATTTCAAAGACTTTATAGAGGTTATTTCAATTGATACTCTTTTGTTGTAATTAGACTCATACATGAAATCCCCAGGGAGATGGTAACCCATCATATTTTTAAAAGCCTGTCTCATTTTAAAGCTTTCAACAACCACTATAAGGAAATCCTTTTAATTATAAACTTCAAAGCCTTATTTTGGTTAAGGCTCTTATTTTGGTTAAGGCTCTTTTCTTTTTGTTTCAACTTCGGTAAAAAGATGAAATACTTAATTCCTCTTCTTGGAAACTAGATTTTCAGTCATTAAAGGCGTGCCTCCACAAGCATAGCTACAACCAGAGCCAGAACCATAGATATATCAGTAAACCAGAAATTCTAATGTTCCATTAAGTAACCTTGTGCAAATTAAACTATTTCAGGTGTTGTCTAATCTAACCAGACCATAGAGCTCAGAGAGACTTAGAAACTTGCCTCAGGTCACCTGTAAATAATTAGTGACAAATTCCAGACTCAGTCCCAAATTGATCTGACTTTGGAACTCATTTCACTGCCTTGGTTCATTTTTTTTTTTTCAGCTTAAAATAGGAGTTTTGGTTTATTTTATTTTTATTGAGGTATGCTTGACATATAACATTATATTAGTTTCAGTTATACAACATAATTTGATATTTGTATATATTGCAAAATGATCACCACAATAAGTCTAGTTAACATCCATCACCACGCACACAGTTTTTGTTCTTGTGATGAGAACTTTTAAGAACCATTCTATTATTTTCTACACATGCCAGAATAACCTTATAAAGTGTATTAGGATCATATTTGCAAATGACCTAAATGGAATAAGAAAATAATTTTGTAAAGCAATGGTCAGCAAAGTACTTGTTTTTCTAAATAAAGAAATTTTGAGACATAGCCATACTCATTTGTTTACATATTGTTTATAGCTACTTTTGCATTATAACAACAGAGTTGAGTAGTTCTAACAGACCATATGGCCTCCCAAAATCTAACAAAGTTACTACCTAGCCCTTTAAGAAAAAGTTTTCTGACCCCAATATATAGTAGAAATTACCTAGTCTAATTATACCTGTTCATTGTGTATACATGTTTTTGCAAATGTTCATCAGTGTTTCTCTTGTCCTACGTTAAAGTACTGTGGCCTGAATGATATTAAAGTTACACATTAATTAGGCGTCTTTGGGCAAAAGTCATAGTCATCCCAACTGAGCTTGCTCTGTCAGGTACATAGAGGTTTTCTATGTTTGGTAGTCCTCCCTTACTGGTGGAGGATATTCCAAGACCTGCAGTGGATGTCTGAAACCATACACTATATATACTATGTTTTTTCTTAAACATACAAAACTACATAAAGTTTAATTTATAAATTAGGTACAGTAAGAGGTTAACAACAATAAATAATAATAGGACAATTATAACAACATACCGTAATAAAAGTTATATGAATGGCCATTATTAAGTAAAATAAGGGTTACTTAAACACAAGCACTGCAATACCATGACAGTTGATCTGATAACTAAGATGGCTACTAAGTAACTAAGGGACAGGAAGAGTCCACAGAGTGGAGATGCTGGACAAAGGGATGACTCATGTCCTGGGTGCGATGGAGCAGAGATTTTATCATGCTACTCAGAATGGCATGCAATTTAAAATTTATGAATTGTTTACTTCTGGAATTTTTTATTAAATATTTTTAGATTGCAATTGACTATGGGTAACTGAAACCAAAAAAAATGTGAAATCATGGAAAAGGTGGGACTACTCTACATTATTCTGATGGTTTCTTAGAGTTTGGGGAAGATTGCTTAAGCAACTGGTAGAAAACTTGAAGGGAATCCTTTCTTGATTATCAGTCAAAAGTTAGCCAGGCACAACTTTCTCATGAAAGCAGCATCACTTAATCAAGTTTTCCTGTTACAAATTGAGACAGGAAAAGCTTGAACAGGATTCTATGTAGTGAAGAATTTGTCAACCTCCAATTAAAGGTGCTAGGCTTAAATTCCTCCTAAAACCCAATAAAATAACAATGAAGGGATTTTTAGAAATAAAAACCATAAGCCCACAAGGGTAAAGAGAATAAGAGAAGTGACAACAGCATTTTGAAGCTAGAAAACAAATTAATCACCCTAGCAGACCTAAAAAAGGTAAATTCAGTGGGAAAGCCAGAAAGCAATTCAATTTATTGCAAAATTTCCCCAAAACTCAGAAATAAAAGCTTCAGGAACCCAAACCAAAAGAATTGGTTGAAAGTCCTTTAAGAGTTAGACCCCACATTCTCCCATTCCATATGTTCATTCATATGCCTCCACTCCAGACTTTCTTGTCTCCAGAGTTCCAGCCTTTCCTTCCATGTCCCTGAGCAGTCAGCTAGACAGTTGGCTTGGCTGTGAGAACTGAGTAAGGGACTTTTTGGGACAACTTTCTATAGATATCAAGTAGCAGATTATTGGCTGCCTGTTAATTTCTCCCTTAGGAATACCATGCTCTATTAATCATCTCTACCACTCCCTGCTTGTTGAACCCCCTGGCTGCTCATTTGACCTTAATGGCCACTATAGTAATTAGAGCCTCCTGGCCATTGTAAGTTAAGTGCTGCCTCCTGGTCTCTATTACTTTGAGACACTATCTTCCCCACAGATATTGGCAAGTCCAGCTCTGTGCCCTCCTACTCTCATCCCTGACCTGCAGAGTAGACCACTGAACTCCTTGGCGATGCTGGTGCCCCTCTATCAAACATATTTCTAACGGTCTTGGTGAATGGTGCATTCTGGGATCCTCCCGTGGAACATAATCCTCTGGTGGGTATTCTGGCCACACATAATATATCCATTCAACTTGCCCACTTCACTCAACCATTTTTTCCCCTCTAACATCTGCCAGGGAAAGTCAGATAATTCTGCTTCAGTGAGTATTGGTCATTGCTTTTTTTAAAAAGCTGCCCAAGCTTCAAGTTTGCCCTATCCCTTGGGGTTTTGACATGTTGTTAAATCTTATGTCTTGAAAAAATATCCCAAGATAATAAATTCTTGCTTATCCAGTCTTTCATTCTGACCCCACCTTGAAAAGAACCCTCAAAATTTAATCCTAGGGCTACTGTCTTGGCTCCTACCATTACATGCTAGCAAATTCAAGCAACTCTTTTGGTGGAGTCTCTTTCCTGCATTATCAGACCCAGCATATCTGTATCCAGGTTATGCTAGGATTTAAACTTAGCAGTTGCCCTGACACCTAAATTGTTGAAACAGCTCCTGATGGGTATCCTTGTTGTATTGTCAGGGATAAGCCTATGCAGTGATTTCCAGCATGGCAAAGTATCAGCTTTCACTAGGAAAGGGTAGAACATTTTAAAGTCATAGGGTTAAGAGGTGTTTACACTCAATTGTTTCTATTCCATATTTCAGAGTCCCAGGTTTTCCTTCTGACTAGGACTTTGGCTTTAGCATAACGAACTTGCCTTTGGCTGTGAATTCAAACATCTTTGGAGCTCATCAGTGTCCGCTCTTCTACTACAGAGGATAAAGATCTCTTTGCAAGTTATTACAAAGACTTATGGCTCGTTGGCCATTAACTGTTTATTAATGGCTCTCAGTATCCAATGATCTCTCTGTAGGATATTAACACAATTTATCAGCAACCATCCAACTCAACTGTGATGGAAGACACTGTTCCCTTTATACCTCTCAAATTTCTGAATCATTTTATTATCTTCAACACTGTTCTCCTCCTGCCCGCCCCCCAAGACATTTTCCCAGTTTACCACTGGTAAACTCTTTAGTAACTGGGCCATCTCCTTGCGGCAGGACTCCTTGTGCCCACCTGGTGTTGAGGACACTTAGAACAGTGTCCTCAACGCCAGTCAAGTAGTGAGCCAACAAATCCCAAATCCCATCTTTCCGTTTGTTTTCTCAGATCCCAATTTCTGTATGATTTGCAGTAGTCTGAGTTCTCTAAGAGGCAAATGCCAGTATGGAAAAGACATGCAAGAATTTTATTAGAGGAAAACTATGAGAGAAAACGAGGAGATTGGGAGAGCTATCAGTCATGCTACAGGTATGACCCCTATTAAGGAGGGAGGGAGGGAGGGAAAGAAAAAAAGGAGAAAAGAAGGAAAGAAGAAAAAGAAAGACTATAGTGCATTTCTAAGGAAGTTTTGGGAAGGCCATGGGGAGTCTTTAAGTCAAAGAGACCCATGAGAGGAATCCTGTGCCTTGTAGGAATTGCCTTGCTTTGGTATTCTTGCCTCTCTTTGTCATTGACTGGGGAGCAGCCAATGTGGGAAGTGTGGCCTTGGAAAGAATGCAGTGATGCATTTGGGACAGACCATCTGGGACCATGAGTCATTTAGAATCCCTATAGTCAGAGATCCAGGAGGTACATTCTCAGCTGCCAGACCTCACATCTCAGAACAAAAAAGGGAAACAGGTTTTTTACAGAATTTCTTTCCAGCTTTATTGAGATATTACTGACATATAAAATGTATGTTTAAGGTGTAAAATGTGATTTCATACATGTATATATGGTCAAATGATTACCACAATAAGGTTAGTTAACACCTCCAGGGGAAACATTTTGTAGAGGAAAGCAGTAGTTTGACACACGCAACAAAAAGGCCCAGCAAGACCACGTGACAATAAATGAGATTCACAAGTCCCCAGTCCTACCAACATGTTCCACACTTTTAATATTTAGACAGCCAAGAGTCACTGAACATTTGAGGAAAATCTCTAATATGAAAATCAGAGACCAAAACAAACACAATAACCACAAAAACATAGAAATCACAACCTGAAAAAAGTTAGGTTAAGCAAAAAGAAAATATATAATAAAATTGCATTCCAAAAAGAGCCTTTGGATTTAAAAGCATGAAACCAGAAATGAAAAACTCAATGAATAGGTTGAAAATATAGCTGAAGAAATTTAAGTAAAACAACAAAGAGAAAACAGAAGATAAAAGACAATAAAAGTAGAGGAGCAGTATAAATTTTCAAGAGAAAATGATAGGAGTTACAGAAATAGAAAATAGAAAAGTTGGGAGGTGAAAAGTCATTAATAAAATAATTCATACAAATATCTTCAAAACTGAAGTGCCTGAGTCTCCAGATTGAAAGGGTCCATAAAGTGCCTAACCCAATGAGTAAAACTAATCCCATCTCAAGACATATCATTATGAAATTTTATAAAATCAGAAACAAACTTTTTTCCTTAAAGAAAAAGAAAATTCAAGGTTTTTTTTTTTTTTTACGAAGTATCCAAATTTAGAATAGCATTGGATTATTCCACAGCAAATTAGAAGCTAGAATTGTCTTCCATGTTCTGAGGTAGAATGATTTCCAATCTATACCTGGTCAAACCAAGTTAATTAATTGTCAGCATAGGGAAAATTTTTATTTTAAGACATGTAAGTTCTCAAAAAAATGAATCTCCACACATCAATTCTCTAAAAACTACTAGAGGATGTGCTGTGCCTAAATGAACATGTAAATTAAGAAAGAGTAAGTTAGTCCAGGAAAGAAGAGCTTCGTTATAGACTGAATTGTGCCCCACTGTTGAAGTCCTAACCCTCAGTACTTCAGAATATGATAAGGCCTTTAAAGAAGTATTTAAAATAAAATGAGGTCATATGACTGGTGTCTTTATAAGAAGAAGAGATTAGGACACAGACACACATAGAAGGAAGACCATATATGAAAACACAGGGGGAAGATGGCCATCTATAAGACAAGGCAAAAGGGCTCAGGAGAAACAAACACTGTCAATACCTTGATCTTCTACTTCTAGCCTTCAGGGCTGTAAAAAAATAAGTTTCTCTTACTTAAGCCACTTAGTCTGTGGTACATTATTATGGCAACCCTAGCAAATCAATACAGGATCCAATATACCATATCCAATATACCATATACAGACAGATGAGAAAAGATAGCTTAGGAAAAAAAACAACTGTCAGTGTCTCTACTTGTGAGACATTCAGAAATGCAAGAAACTCAGGCAGAATTGTCTTCCAACATTAAGAAATAACAATATAAAGACACCATATAGCAATATAGAGGTAAATGTCAAGAGTTAGTTAAAGTTTCTAGTCAAGATGGAGGAGTAGGTAAATGCTGTGCTTCCCTCCTCTCAAGACCACATCAAAATTACAACTAAACTACAAAACAGCTATAAGTCTAGCTGAACAGAAGTCCTACAACTGGGTACACAGAGAAGAGACAAACTTGAGAATGGTAGGAGGGGTATAGACACGGAACAGGCTGGTCTCACACTCATGTGTAGTGATTGAGAATCAGGAGGGATATATCACCTATGAAAGTCTCCCCAGAGGAGCAAGGGGCCCTGGCCCTATACTGGGATCCCCAGACCAGGGTTTCATGCCAGGAAGAGAAGTCCCCACAACTTCTGGCTGTGAAAACCAGGGGAGATTGTGGCTGAGTGTGATGGAAGCCTGCCCAAACACTGATACTCACCAACAGACCCACTCACTCTGAGCAACAGTGCTGGGGCAGCAGCTTGAAAGGCACCAGGACATACAGGGAGGAACTGAGTTGTCAGGCTTCAAGGCAAGGGTTGGAGGGTTGGGCAGCTGGCAGAATCCATTGTTCCTTTGTTGAGCACTCCACCCACCCAGCCTGCAGATGCAGGCAGTGTCACATCTGAGTTCTCATCAACCTGTCTAACACCTTTAACCCTGCTCTGGTGATTCCCTGAGATCTGGCCCCACCCACCTTGCAGGCCCACCGAGGCTGCTTCCAAGGGATTTTCCATACAAATGGCCTGTGTTGACTCATGCTGTGGATTTTCCTAAAATCTCTTAAAGGTTCACAAAATCTAAACAAGTAGCATCTGGCCTCAGCATATCCTGTACCACTTGCTGAGCAGCCCTAACCCCAGCATTAGTGGCAGCTGGCCTTGGATTGTGGCTTGTTCTCTCAAAGCACTTCCAAGCCCAAGGTGGGTGGTGACCATCTGTGGATTTCTTGGTGGCTCATTCCAGGTGGCCCCAGGCAGGGCACAGGCAATGGCTCAACTTGGCCTCCAGTGGGGCCTGTGGTGTTAATTTGAGCCAGAGCACCACCCAGGGCCACATCTGAGGATAACACACCCAAAGGGCAGACTAGGTAGGCACCAGAGCCCTGTTAAAGTGAATCCTGCTCTGTAGGGTCAGCTCTTGTACAATAGCTCCTTCACTCTAGTCATGGCCAGTCCTCTTAACCAATCAGCCCAAGGGTCACTCCCTCCCATTGACATGCAAACAGTAACATAAAAGAGCACACACAACCCATATGGAAAACAAACCTGGAGCACCCAGCTCAGGCAACCGAGGAGTATGTACTAGTGGGGCCCACAGGACACCTACTACATAAGGCCACTCTTCTAAGAGCAGGACACATGGAAGCCACACCTAATACATAGATAGAAACTCAGGGAGGCAGCCAAATGGAGAGATAAAGAAACATGTTCCAAATGAAAGAACAGAACAAAGTTTCAGAAAAAGATCTAAACAAAATGGAGGCAAGCAATCTACCAGATGCATAGTTCAAACCACTGGTTATAAGGATGCTCACAGAACTTAGGGGAAGAGTACATGAACTCAGTGAGAACTTTAACAAAGAGACAGAAATCAAAAACAGAGATAGAAAACATAAAAAAAAAAACAGAAATAAAGAATACAATAATTGATATGAAAAATATCTTAGAAGGAATGAACAGTAGATTTGATGAAGCAGAGGATCAGATTAGCAATTTAGAAGATAAGGTAGCAGAAAATACCAAATCAGAACAGCAGCGAGAAAAAAGAATTAAAAAAAATGATGATAGTAAGCAGCATCTGGGATAACATCAAGCATGCCAACATTCAGGTCATGGGGATACCAGAAGGAGAAGAGAGAGAGCAAGGGACTGAAAACCTATTAGAATTAAAAATGACAATAAACTTTCCTATCCTGGTGAAGGAAATAGACATACAAATACAGGAAGTACAGAGAACCCAAACAAAATGAATCTAAAGAGGTCCACACCAAGACACATCATAATTAAAATGCCAAAGGTTAAATTCAAAGAGAGAATCTTAAAAACAGCAAGAGGGAGGCAGCTAGTTACTTATAAGGGAGCTCCCATAAGACTGTCAGCTGATTTCCCAACTGAAACTTTGCAGGCTAGAAGGAATTGGCACAACATATTCAAAATTATGAAAAGCGAGGACCTACAATCAAGATGACTCTACCCAGCAAAGATATCATTTAGAATTAGAGGAGAGATAAAGAGCTTTCAAGACAAGAAAAAAACTAAAGGAATTTATTAACACCAAGCCAGTATAGCAAGAAATGTTAGAGTGACTTCTTTAAAAAGAAGAGAAGAATTAATAAAGAGTAATAAAATTGCAGTAACTACATATCTAGCAACAATTACTTTAAATGTAAATTTAAATGTAAATGCATTAAATTAAAAGATAGGATGACTGAATGGATAAGAAAATAAGACCTTTACATATGCCGTCTACAAGAGATTCACTTAAGATTGAAAGACACACATAGAGTGAAAATAAAGGGATGGGAAAAGATGTTCATGAAAATGGAAACAAACAAACAAAAAGCAGGGGTAGTAATACTTATATCAGATGAAATAGACTCTAAAATAAAGGCTATAACAAGAGACAAAGAAGGACCCAGTTATCCCATTTCTGGATGTTTATCTGAAGAAAAACAAATATTACTTCGAAGGGACATGTGCATCCATATGTTCATTGCAGCATTATTTACAATAGTCAAGATATGAAGGCAACTTGGGTGTCTATCAATGGATGAATAAATAAAGAAGAGGTGTACATGTATATAATTATTACTCAGCCATAAAATAAGAATGAAATTTTGCTATCTACAACAATATAGATGGAACTAGAGGGTATTGTGCTGAGTGGGGTAAGTCAAACAAAAAGACAAATGCCATATGATTTCACTTACATGTGGAATCTAAAGAGGAAAACAAATAACACAGAAACAAACTCATAGATATAGAGAACATTTTGAGGGTTGCCAAATAGGAAGGGGATTGGGTGGTGAATGAAAAAGGGGAAGGGATTAAAAAGTATAAACTGATAGTTATGAAATATTTATAGGGATGTGAAGTATAGTATAAGGAATATAGACAATAATATTGTAATTACTCTGTGTGTATCAGATGGGTACTAGATTAGATTTATTGGGGTAATCACTTTGCAAGTTGTAAAAATGTCTAATCACTATGTTGTACACCTGCAACTAATCTAATATAGTATGCCAACTGTAATTAACAAAATAAATTATTTTAAAGAAGGATTCATTAAAAGAGTTGAAATTGTAGTCCAAGGAAAGTGGACTTTAGAATTGGGTAGGGGAATTATGCAGATGACAACTATTTTTATCATAAGACTTGAAGAACTATATGACTTTACATTATGTGTATGGATAATCAATAAAGATGAAGAGGAAATTTTTTAAATGTCATAGAAGACAGATTCTTTTAGACATTGAGATTTACCTAAGATTGAAGCCATAATCCATAAACTCAAGTTCTAATTTAGTAATATTCTAAATAACTTTTAATTTAAAAGTTATTACTAATAACTTTTTTAAAGTAAATATTATCATTTAAATTTATGACATAAATTTTGCCATACTCCCCTAAAATGATTCAACAAAGTAGTTACAACATATGGTGGAAATGGAAATAACTTTGCAACACCATATTGATGATTGTAAGGTAAATTTTTCATCTGAATTAGCTTTGTAATTTATTTACTTCCAGAAAATCTTTATGATTGAGTGGACTAGAGGGAGGACAATATTTATTTATTTTCAACAAATAAGTCAACAGAATAATTTATTCTATTTTTATTTTATATTTAGTCTAAAGTGGTGCTAGAATAAAAAGTCTACAAGGTAAGCAAGCTCAGCAACCAAGAAGGCTTATCATGCTTTTATTTGAGGAGAGAGTTTAACAGGCTATTTCAAAAACTCAGGGGGAAAGGAGAAATTTTTGAGATAATGCTATCTCAACTTCAGCAAGAAAGAGAAAAAAGAAAAAATTTGGTGGAAGTATAGAAGTGCAAAATAAATTATTTTCCAGTACATTCTCACCCTACCAAATTTTGAGTCACATCATTTAGTATAGCTTCACTGTTAATTTGAATGACTGCAAAGAACATCCAAACACAATCATAATTCAAACATAAGTGTATAAACTACATTCTAGTATTAACTATGAGTTATTTGGTAAATACTGGAATTTATATAAATAAAGGGTTAAATTCAGGCAGATTGGCTCTAGAATCCATGATCTTAACCACTATGTGATATAAATATTTGACTAAAAATAAATATATATTTAACTTAAACACGCAGTGCTTGGCACAGAATAGTCATCCCATAAATAGCAGATGTTATTTTTCCGAGCAGAAGAACAAGACATATACAGTTACAGAGTACACCATCCAAGAATTAAACTTAGTGACATGTTTGTTATCGTATAAAGAGATATGACCAGAAAATAAACCCAACACAAAGAAAGAAGAAGAACCAAAAGATGGTAAAGGAGAGTTCTGATGATGTATTTGAGGCCCAAGAACCAGCTATGCTTAGAGTCAGTATCTTGGACTTCTTTGTATGTGTGCCAATAAATTCTTTTCTGTTTAATCAAAATTGAATTGGTTTTCCGTAACTTGCTACTGAAAGAGTTAGAACAGCTTTATTGCACACAAATTTATTAAGTATCTGTTATGTGCCAGGCACACTATTGGCCTTCAGAGTTAGAATGGTGAACACACTTGTGATTTTTTTCTTAGACGTCTTTCACAGTGCAACCCAACTACCTAGGAACAGCTAGTTCAGCAAAATGTGTCAATTCAGTGTAATTTACAGATCCTTGGAAGATATAAAATCATCCCCACAAGATTCAAGGAAATTCAAGAATTCTTGTTATAGTTTCCAAATAAATGACCACAAATTTTTACTGATGCCTTTCATCTAGAGGTGGAGTTGATTTCTCCATCCCTTGAATCTGGGGCTTGACATTTGACTTGCTTTGGTCAATGTGACATTGGTAAATGACATTCAAACACTTAAACAGTGCTTCTGCACTGAGAATGTAGGATAGCATTTTGAAAGATGAGAGATCATTATAGAGAGAGGCTCAGCCATTCTGTTTACCCCAACTGAGTTGAATTCCCAACAACCCACCAACTGACTACAATTGCATAAGCAGCAAAATAGCCTAAAGTCACTAAGTTGTGAGGTGAATTGCTGCAAAGAGCAGAAGTGAACTCATACAGTTCTGACACTTGTTTTTGAAATGAGTTCTAAATATCTTATCTTTTTAAAAATTTAGTTTCAAGTATACAGTGCATTAATTAGACATCTATATAGTTCATAAAACTATCTCCCCAATTGCCCCCTCCCTCCCCTATCTTTCTACCTAGCCAATGTATTAATGTTAACTGCATTCTCTATGCCGTTCTCCCCATCCCCGTGACCAACCATCAGCTACTAATTTGTACTTCTTTAGCTCTTTACCCCATTCTCCCAGCCCCCCAAATCCTCTTCCCCTCTGTCCAAATCATCCACTATATTTGAGAGTCTGTTTTTGATTCGTTTGTTCTTTTTATTCCTTAGAATCTGCATATAAGTAGAATCATGTAATGTTTATCTTTGTCTGCGTTAAATACCTTCTAGGTCCACCAAAGCAATATATTTTTCTATCCCCTTTCTTTTCATATGTAGGAGTCTTGTTTTCTTATCCTTTCAGCCACTCTATCTTTTGGTTGGAGCACTTAATTCTTTTCCATTTAAAGTACTTATTGATAGGAATGTAGTTGTTACCATTCTTTATTCCTGTTTTTGATACATGTTTTGTCTTCTTAAAGAAGCCCCACCAACATTTCCTATAATACTGGCTTGGTGGTGATAAATTCCTTTAGCTTATTTTTGTCTGGGAAGTTCTTTATCTGTCCTTTTGACTCTAAATGATAGCTTTGCTGGATAAATTATTCCTGATTGTAAATCCTGGGTCTTCATCCTGTTGAATATTTTTTGCCAAGCCCTTCTGTCCTGCATAGTTTCTTTTGCAAAATCAGCTGCCAGTCTTATGGGCTTTCCTTTATATGAAATTATTTGTTTTCTCTTGCTGCATTTAATACTCTTTCTTTGTATTTAACCTTTGGCATTTGAATTATGATGTGTCTTGGTGTGAGCCTCTTTGGATCCCTGATTTTTGGAATTCTCTGAGCTTCCTGGGGTTTTATGTCCATTTCCTTCACCAGGTTAGGGAAGTTTTCCATTAGTATTTCTTTAAACAGCTGTTCAACATCTTGATTTTGTTCAGTTACACTGATCAGATGACTATTTGGAGCCTGATTGGTGTCCTATATCCTTCTTGAATTATTTTTATAGTCTTCCATCTTTTTTCTTGCCATTCTGAATGAGTGTCCTGATTGGCTTTCCTGTCCTCTAGATAGGGCATTGGATCCTCTTCTTTATTCACTTTGTTTATTCCTTTGCTTATTTTATTTAATATACTTCTCATCTCAGATAAAGTGTTCTTCATTTCTGAATGGTTCCTTTTTGTAATTTCCATTTCTATTTTTATGTTTTTTTTTTTAAATTTCTTTGTTGGAGTTCTCTACACTTCCCAAAAGTTCATTGAGCATCTTTATAACAGTGTTTTGAACTCTGCATCTGTTAGATTACTTGACTTCATTATATCTGGATTGCTGTTCTGTTCTCTCCTATGATTTCTGCTTCTTCGTCTTCCCATTTTGGCTGCCTTTCCATGTCTGTTTCTATGTACTAAGCAAAGCTCTTAAGTCTCCTGGTCTTATTAGTGTGAATTTGTGAAGTAGGTATTCAGTGGTACAGTACTGAGAAGGGTTCAGCAGCAGGCCAAATTTAGCCTAAGCCTCTACCCGTTTGGGGCCACTTGTTAAGATTCAGCAAGCAATTTACAGATGCTGTGCTCATAGTTACTTCAAAAGGCCACACCAGAAACCAAGGCCAGCTGCCTCCAGTGTGAGTCTAGACGCTGCTCAGCAAGGAGCACCTGACTTGCTTAGGATACACCTGGATGTGGCTTGGGTGGTGCCATGAGTTGGGGGAGGCAGGGTTTCAAGGAATCTTCTGGGTGGAGTGACCTCTGTTATCCAGTTTGATGGGGTCACAGCTATGGCCCTGCTGTGTCCATGCACTGGAGAGGGCTCAACAGGGAATAATGTATACTGCTGGCACTTCTGTAAAGAGCGAGTCTCTCCTCGGCCCTCACTCCGACAATGTCTCCCTGTAAGTCCCTGGTGCCCCCTGCATGCAGTAGAATAAACACTGATGCTCAGAGCAAGCAGGTCTCTCACAGTAAAAATCTGATCGCAGTTGCGGCCCCTGCTGCTGCTGCAGCTTCTGTCTAATTTAGCCACTCAGGAGTGGGTGGCCCTGAATCCTCACCCTGATCTACCTTCTGCTGTTGCAAGTTGCTTTCTTGGATTTCTCCCTAGTTGTATGACTTTTTCATCAAGATCCCAGGCAATATTTCCTTGCTGCTGCTCCTTGTTTTTATCACAACTTTGATTTGGTTGCCAGAGGGATGAATAGAGCTTCTATTATCTACACCATTTTTTCCCTCCTCTAAATATCTTATATTTTAAATATACAACAATAGAAAATTTCAATTATGTAACAATACTATGACCCAGTGAAATGTTTAGGAATCAAGTTTCAGGTGCTACTTCTAACAATATAGGCAACAGACATTGGATTCTTCTGTTCTGTTCATCCCACAGTAGAGTTGTCTTTAGAATATTTTAGCCAACTTTCATGTTTAAAAAAAATAACAGCATTATTGAGATATAATTCATATACCATAAAATTAACTGTTTAATCCATTTCCCATTTGCCCTGAGAATACCTGCCGATGGCACTTGCAGCTGCAGTGTTTACTATAAGATAACACATGAATTAAAGTCCTAAACATTATCCTCAAAGTTTGCCACAAAATATCTTGCTGCTATTATTATTTTCACTTTGCTCTAGTATATCGATAGTCTTTAGAAACAAATGACATCATTCTATTTAAAGTATTCTGTATTTATGAAAAAATTATTAAATACTGATCATCATATACATTTTTGCTACATTAGGATTGGAGACAAGTTCTGTTTAGAAATAACTCCAAGAACAGTTTTTATATTTTATTTTCACATTAAAAACCAGTCAGATTTGCCTTAGCCTCAAAGAGCATGTTTATGTAAAATTAAATTGACACTGGCAGCAATCTGCACTTTTTTTTTCTAAACAAGGAATGGGCAAAAGTGTACAAATCATGAAAAATATCAGTCTGTACATCTATTTTTTTTATGATGTCCTTGGTTTTTGTACTGGGATGATACTGGCCTCACAAAATGAATTGGGATGTGCTCCTTACTCCTGTTTTCTAAAAAGGTGTTAATAGGTTTGGTATTTTTTTTCCTTAAAATATTTGATAGAATTCACTAGTAAAAACATGTGAGCCTAGGCTTTTCTTTGTGGGAAGATTTGTATTTACCGATTCAAATGTTTTACCTCGGTATTACACCTATTCAGATTTTCTACTTTTTTCTTGAATTAGTTTTGGTTGTTTGTTCTTTTTTGAAATACCTCCATTTTCATTTATTTTTTAAATGATTGGAATTATGATGTTTGTATCTTTTTTTATTACTATAAAGTCTATAGTGTTGTCCCTCTTTTTATTTCTCATTTTGGTAATTTGTGTCTTCTCTTTTTCTTAGTCTAGTTAAAGGTTTATCATTTGTATCTTTTCGAAGAACCAGCTTTTAGGTCATTTCTCTATCTTCTAGTTTTTAATTCATTGATTTCTTTTTTGCTCTTTACTATTTCATTACTTCTACTTAATTCAGGTTTGATTTACTCATCTTTTGCCACCTTCTTGAGGTGGAAGCTTATTGTCTTCTTTCTAATATAAGCATTTTCTACTATTAATTTCCTTCTCAGTACAGTTTTAGCTGCTTCCCTTAAATTTAATATGTAACATTTTGTTTTTGTTCAGTTTTAGATA
Source organism: Macroglossus sobrinus (assembly GCA_004027375.1). Taxonomy (NCBI): domain Eukaryota; kingdom Metazoa; phylum Chordata; class Mammalia; order Chiroptera; family Pteropodidae; genus Macroglossus; species Macroglossus sobrinus. Next base: position 201,793 of record PVKZ01000462.1, on the reverse strand, counting down.
TTTTCTAATTTTCCTTGATATTTCTTCTTTGGCCTGTGGGTTATTTAAAAATGTGTTGTTTTATTTCCAAATATTTGGGGATTTCTCATATTTCTGTCAAATTCTAATTTAATTCCATCATGGAAGAACATATTTTATGTTTTCAATCCTTTTAAAATTTATAGATTCATTTTGTGGCCTACCATATGATCTATCCTGAACAATGTTTCATTTGTGCTTGAAAAGAATGTGTCTTCTGCTGTTCTTAGGTAGAGTTTTCTAGTGTCAAATATTTCAAGTTGGTTGATACTATAATTCAGGTCTTATATACCCTTGGTGATTTTCTGTCTTGTTCTATCACTTGGTGAGAAAGGAATTTGAAACCTCTACGAATGACTGAATTGTCAATTTCTCCTTTCAGTTCTCAGGATTTTTGCTTGACATTATTTAGAACTTCCTTTCATTTTAAGGCTAAATAATATTACTTTGTATGTGTTTACCACATCTTATTTACCCATTCATCCATTAGTGGACACCTGGGTTGCTTCCATCTGTTGACTAGTGCAAATGATTGCTTCTATGAATGTGAAATTACAGACATCTCTTTGAGTCTCTGATTTAAATTATTTTGGGTATATACTCAGAAATGAAATCGTCGGATCAATTGATAATTTTGTAATTAATATTTTAAGAAAAAAAACGTACTATCTTCCATAGCAGATGTATCATTTTATATTCCATCCAGCTGACAAAGCCATAGATTTTTCAACTCCTACCACAAATCTAGTCCAACCTTTCTAGCAACAAAGCTGCTAGTTTTCTTGGCTAGCTCCACCCATACTGGTAAAACTATAGTTCTGGGACTACAGGGCAGGAAAGAAGCAGCCTCAGGCAAAAAGTCATAGACATCTATTGTTCCTACTGAAACTTCTAGAAGTTTTTCAAGAACAGATGTTTCTCAAATTGTTGTCTGTGTTTAATTTCCAGTGCCCTGAAATGGTTGTTTCTGACAAATTTGTCCAGTTTTATACTTGTTTTGTGTGCAGAGAAATTGTTGACCATGTCACGTAGTTATAGCTGAAAGTCTCTTTCGCAGTTTAAGTAGCAACTTGTATTAGTCAGGACCTTTCCATGTCATGTAAAAGAAATCCAACTGAATTAGGCCTCTTAGAATTTTGGGTCACAGAAAACCCCTAATACAAACTGGCTTAAATACAGGACATTTATAGCTCACAATTCTAAACAGTGTACAGATTAGTCAATTGGTCAAACAGGTGAGGTTTGATAGTGCAGCTCTAATGATGCCATCAAATACAAGGGTCTTCTCCTTTCCAGCACTCATTTGACAATATTAACTTCATCTTCAGGCTCTACTGGTGTCTTTACCCTAAACCCTGTCCTTTCAGGCTTTCCTCTTGTAGGAGCAAAATGTTTGTCATATTTCCAGACTTCATATGCCTACATCACACATGAAGGGAAAGGATTCTGCAGTTTACTACAAGCCCCAACTCAACTCTGTGGGACTCATTGGTTCTGACTGGGTTATATGATCACCTTGGAAACTCTCAGCCACTAGAGAGAAAGGGATTGTTGCATAGCTTAAATGGGTAGAACGAATACTCTGGTGGCAACCAACAAGTATGTTCTAAATCGACACGAATTAGCCTGAAATAGTAATAAATTTATTGGCTACATAGCTAGGGTCACATGCTCAAAGCACTCAAAGATTTATAAAAAAAACTATGGCCTTTGAACCTGAAGCCAGTCTTCAGGCTGCCAGCACATGGTTCTCTCCCTGTCCCTGCCCCACTCCCTTGCCCTCATTCATTCCTACTGCAGAAAAGCCTCTTACTGTTGTGAAGAAAATGACCAGTAGTAGTTACCTTGGTTAAAAGCTTCTCTTCCACCCTGTGTCCATATAACAATTTTAAGCAACAGTTCAAAAATGCCCCAACTCCAGTCAATGCCTATTTTTGGTCCAATCAATGTTGCCAGAAGTGGAGTACTGTTAATTGTGATGGCAACATGCCTGCCTAAGTAGTCAGAGTATGTAGGGAGGAGGCAAGAGAATTAAAATGTTAATCAAGCCACTATCAGCAAGGGCAATATGCTAATCAGCACTGCAGCCAGATAAGGAAGACACTTTCAGAACAAAGGAAGATTTCTGCTTCACAACCCATTCCCCACACCTGTGAAAGGGGAACAAGAACCAACTCATTCCCCATGGCTAAAACCTTGGAGGAACCTATAGATTAAAGGCTGGGAAATGTCAGCAGACCTTTCACTCTATAATTCTTACCTTTGCACAAGCTATATATACTTCCCCTTCCTCACTGTATGTCCATATCAAAGGAAATGGGAACTAAAGAATGACATAAAAACAAAATTCTCTGAACATTCAGGATTCCTTTCAGTGCCTTCTCTCTCTCTCTCTCTCTCTCTCTCTCTCTCTCTCTCTCTCTCTCCTGTCTCTATTGTCAGTCCCTCTCACTCTCTGCCTCTCACTCTACTCTGAGAGGAGACCACAAACTGTTATATCCCTTTTCTAATAAACTTTCCTTTTGACTCTAACTTTGGTGTGTGTGTTGAATTCTTTCCATACTTTCTGCCAAAGGACTCGCTTCTCTCAGTGCTTCAGGAAATTTGCCTTATCCTGCATGGAGGACCGTTTTGTTGCCAGGAAATCAGTAAGAAAGCTTTTTAAGCAGTCAAAAAACAGTGGCTATAGAAGACCACCTTAGACTGTAATTCTGGAAGCCTCTTGAAAAACAGGCTGAGGGGAAGATGAGCATTACTGGGTAGGAAAATGCAGAGTACAAGGAGATACTGTCAGATTTGAGGGAGACTGATCTGGGAGAGAGTGCAGGATGGATCACAGAAATCAATCAAATTATGTAATTAAGTTCTTAAGAAGGTGTTGTACATAGAAATAGAAGGGATTAGGAAGGAACGTCTATTCCAAATCATATTTCCCCTAATAAGCTGCCAAATGTTATAAAGCAACACTTCAAAAGACGCCTGATTTCCAGCCACATAACAATTCTTCAAGTCTTTTTGGAAGACAATTATTTCCAGTCTTCCTCATGATTCCGTTCTATCTGCAAGCTAATCACGCGATGGTCAGTTCTAATTCAGATGTTCCTTTGTGAAAGTTGAAGAGGGCGACAGAAGACAGCAGTCCTGATATCCTTCAAGAACCAAAGACCGACCTTTGTCAAGACTCGTTTTAGGAATTCTAAAGACGGTCCCCACGGAGTCTTACGTAAGTATCTCCTCAGCGGTCACAGCGCTTCCCTTTAACCCAAACACCCAGGGCAGACGTCTCCACCCCAAGTAAAAGATGCCCCGCCCAGTCAGCGATCCGGAAGATGTCCCACCCAGCTGGCCTCCTAGGCCGGTTTAACAGGTTAGGATGACTGAAGCCTGCTGGCACAAAAGGTCTGAACGTCGGTATCTGAGGAACAAGCGGGCCAGGGCCTAGTGGGAAAAGGCATTTCCTTTCTCAAGGATACCCCAGGCACTGCCCCCAAATCACCTCCACGGGATTCGATTCGGGTAGGTGCAAGTCCCACCCAGTCCCCCAAAACCAAGAGCTGCGCAGGCCCTCGCAGAGCACTGGCGCGGCGCGTTCTCTCGCGCGCTTCTTCAGTCTCCTCGGAAAGCTCCGAAGCCGTAGGGGGCGCGGTGCTTCTTGGGTGTTGTAGTGTACTTCCTCCACGAAGTACCCTCCTGTAGGCTCGAAGCTGGGTTTCCGAGAACTACGCCTCCCAGCGTGCATCGCGCGAGGGCGCAGGGCATTTGTCCTTGTCGGGCCTTTTCTGCTAACACAGAGAGGAGGGCCCGGGAAGCCGACTGCGGCGGGAGGAGGGAGTGCGCTTGCGCGCTGGGCCGGCTAGTCCTGTTCCGTCCCAATCATTGTAAACAGGCGGAGGCTGGGGCGGGGTGGGAATGGGGCGCCTGAGGCCGGCCAGGGGCACAGCGCAGGAGGTGGCTACGGTGGCTGCAACGGCAGCGTGAGCGCGAGGAGGTGGTGGCTGCGGCGGTCGCGGGCGGTCGCGCGGTGGCGGGTACAGGTTAGTGGCGGGCAGCGGTGGCGTGCGGGGGTCGCCGCGGTGCCAGTCGCGTCCCCGGGGAGACTCCACAGCGGCATCTCAGCCTCGTCTGTTAGGGAGCGTGCGGGGTTAGGCGCTCGCTGCGCTGGGGTGGGAGTTGGGGGTGGGGGGCGTGGCTGCCCCTAGTGCGGATTCTTCCCCGGCAGGCTTCTCAGTTTTCGCTCCATTTGGCGTGCGTTCCTCCCACTTGCTGGCCGGGCCTCCCTCATGGCAGCCGCATTTGTTTGTGATTTGGTGCTCTCGGGGTCTGGAGGAGGAGAGTCAAGAACCGAGCCCCTCCTCTCTCGGGGCTCCAGGATTCGGGACAGTTCTTGGGTAAACCCGCAGGACAGGGGACTCAGTCTTTTATATAACCATACTATTTTCTAATCGTATCTGAAATATTGACCCGTCTCCAGTGCGTGCCCAGTGGACTAGGAACAGGTTCTTGATGTTTCCCACCACTGGCATGGAAGCACTGGGGCTTCTTTGGGTGCTGCGGTCCTTAGTTCAGGTTTCAGTGGGAAACTGAACGGACCTAGGGGTTGAGAATTATTTTTACAGCGCATTTTCAAGTATGCTTGTGCCAAAACACTTATTGAGGTCAGGTTTTTTTTTTTTTTTTTTTTAAGCCGTTGTGAGATTGAAACAGGTTTTACAGAATACTTCGCCTTTCAGTCTTACCTGCAGTAATTATGCTGTTTCAGGTTTGGGAATTTATTACCACAGAGCCTCCCTCCTGAGCAAGCAGCGTGATTCCCCTAGGGCCTAATAGAGCTCTTGAAGATAATTAAAATGTTAATTTGAGAGAGTGTGTGTGTGTAAAAAAAAGTACAGTCGTTTGGACACTGAGTTAACACACCATCTAGTCTAATTTGAAAACCTGTCACTAAATTTTTTGTTTAGTGGAGTGGGCATGTTCAAATGCTGGAACACTTTGAGTAGCGTTCCATCATACTTAGCAGTTATTCACAAAACATTTAAGTGGCGATAAGGAGCAGGCCCATTTCTGGTTGGTGATTATGGTGGCAGACCGTGAATGTGAAAGATAACTTCACTTTCTGCCTTTCCAGTTATCTTGGTGATTTGATAATTCCTTTCTGAGTATCTCCCTGAAGATGAGCAATTGCTGTAAGCTGTTTTGGCAGAGTAGAAGTAGGAAGTTTAGCAGAGTGGTTCCCACTTTTCAAAGTGGCCTATAGATTTCAATGGGAGCAAGTTTAATAGTAACCGTTGAGAATTCTTTAAAGTATCTTTAAATTCTTTAAAGCAATGTGACATAACTTAAATGCTATCTCTTCAAATAGTGTTTCCCATTTTGAATCTGTGAGGGACCATTTCTCCAGTTTAGGAAAATAGAAGCAGTATCAGAAAATGCATATTAACTTTAGTTGGTACAGTTGTATTTGTACAGTTGTTTGCTTGGCAAGGAATGATTGGGCCCTAAATATAATCCAAAATTATGTTCGTTCTTTTTTGAAAGAAAAATCCCAGTAGAAACTTACGTTAGTGTGTGGAGAGAAGGAAAAATGCAGATTGTTTAGTGTAGAAGAATTACTATGCAGCAGGTACACCAGGTAAAGAGGACTTACAGATGGATAAGGCAAGTGCCCCTGCCATCAGGGTGATAAGACTTTATCTCTTACTTGAACTGTCAGCAAGTACATTGTGTTTTTAAGATTACTTTGACTGAAGAAAGTATAGGGGTACAGTGGTGTAAAAAGGAGGTAGTGGTCAGTTTCTTATGGGAAGAGGAAAGATTGAGGGAAAAGGCAGTAGTAAGGAAAAAGGGAATGAAAATAGTAAGTATACAGGCATAGAAAGGATGGGCATTTAGGTTGAAGGAACAGTGGGAGCAAAAGCACAGGAGCCTAAAGTTACATAATGAGTTGTAGGATCTGCAGGTATAGGTGGTGGCAAGACATGAAACTGGGGAGGTAGGCAGAGACCAAATTATGGATAGTCTTTATACAGTTGAAGTATAAGTAAATAGGAGTCATTGAGACAGGATAAACTGGAGGCATTAGCAAGCTCCACTCATTTTGACTCCCTTTTGTGTGTTGAGCATTATATCTTGTACTTTATACTTTACGTTCTTAAACATATAGCTTAGGCATGACAGAGGAGGAAGACAGGGAGAAAGGAATTTAAGGCAAAGGAAAAGTTGGATATGATGATAAGAGAGAGCTTGGTATACTTTTAAGACTGGGAAGTCGTTTTCTATAGCTAGATAGCATTGGGTTTATTATAAGTATTGGGTTTATGGTAAGTAGTAGAAGATGAGGCTGCACAGATAGATCCTCAAATATAGCATGCCATTCTAAGGATTCTAGAGTTTATGGATTTTAATCAGGAAGTTATGATAAGGTTTTTGTTTTAGAGAGTTCTGGTATTGTATAGATTTAAGAAGAGATAGAAGGAAGATAAAGCAGGATGAAGAAAGACTTGTTAAGAGTTTTTGTAATACTTTAGATGACAAAATAAGGTCCTAAATGAAGGTAGTGACAGTGGAGATACAGAGAATTAGATTAATAGTGCAAATATTTAGAAGGTAGAATTCATGGGATTTAGTAACAGTTGGATTTGGGGAGTGATAAATAGTGTAATAAGATGACTTGGATTTTAATTTGGGTGATTGCATAAACTATGGTAAAGTATACTGAGATGGAATTCTGGAAGAAAGATTCAAATTTGGGGAGGAACAATATTTTAGCTTTTGGATATATTGGGTAGAAGTTTTCTGTGAAACATCTAGGTGGAAAGATCTACAGAATTGGATGTTTGGGCTTGGAGTACAAGAGAGAAGACTTGATAAGAGTGTCATCAGGCACTATATATAATGTGTGTGTGTATATGTGTTTATGTGTATACACACACACATATATATATACATATACATATACATACATATGTATATATATATACACACATATATGTGTGTGTGTGTGTGTGTGTATATATATATATATATATATATAGTATAGGTGGTAGTTGAAGCCTTTGATTTAGGTAACATTACATAGGAAGAGTTAACTGATGAAGAGTAGCTCTAGAAATAGGACATGGAGAACAACAACGTTTAAAACCAGATAGAGGAAGAACTGGAAAAGGAAATTCCTGTTTTGAGATGTAGAGAAATCATGAGAAAATGTCATAGAAGCCCAAATGGGATCATTTCAAGAGGGGATTAAACCTCATAACTGACTCCAGAAAAAATAAAAGTGAAGACAAGGAAGCTATACTTCAGATGCTTTGAGAACTTGAGTAAAACAAGGATTATTAGGAGTCTATTGAGTTTGATAACAGCAGTTTTGTAGAATTCCCCTTAATGCTAACAATTGGGAAAGGAGCTGGGTTTCATTGAATTGAGTAATTGGGAGGTCAGAGAGTAGAGAAAGCAAGTGTAAATTACTTCAAGAATGAACAAATAAATATTAGATGTGAATGGAAGAATGTGAGATGTTAGAGGGTAATAAAAGGTTAAGGGATGGATTTTTAACATGGCAAAGACTCAAGCCTGCTTTTTTCTTACAGCAGTTTTATTGAAATATAATTTATATAACTTAAAATTCATCCTTTTAAAGTTGTATTGGTTTTTAGTATATTCAGAGTTGAGCAACCATCTCCACAATCAATTTTAGAACATTTTTTTATTATTCCAGAAGAGGAAGGAACTTTTTACTCATTATCAGTAACTCACCATTCTTTCTGGTCCCACCTACTAGCAACTACTAATCTACTTTTTATCTCTGTGGAGTTGCCTATTCTGGAGATTTTATATAAATGGAATCATATATGTGATGACTTCTTTAGCATAACATTTTCAGGGTTCATCCCCACTGTAGCATATATCTGGACTTCATTCCTTTTTATTGCTGAATAATATTCTTTTGTCTGATAATACCACATTTTGTTTATCCATCGGTTGAAGAACATTTGAGTTTCGACTTTATGGCTATTAAGAATAATGCTGGTGTTAATATTCATGTGCACGTTTTTGTGTGGTTATATGTTTTCATTGCTCCTGGTATTATCTAAGAGTAGGATTGCTGGATCATATAGTAACTCATATATTTAACATTTGGAGGAACTGTAAAACTGTGTCCATAAGCAGCTGAACAATTTAACTATTCAGTGTAAGGATTCTAATTTCTCCACCACCTCACCAAAACTTCTTATTTTCTGGTTTTTAAAATTTTAGCTATCCTAATATGTGTGAATTTGTGTTTCATTTTGGGTTTGATTTGCATTTCCCTGGTGGCTGATGATGTTGAACATCCTTTCAGCATCATGAGAATCAGCTTTTCCCATTCTGTAAAGAAGGCTATTGAAATTTTGGTAGGGTTTGTATTGAGTCTGTAGATCACTTTGAGTTACAGCAATACTTTCCTGTTTAATAGTGTTGAGTCTTACATCCACTAAAAAAGGTTTTCCTCTGTTTATTTAGGTTCTTTAATTTTGACAGTGTTTTGAGCTATCAGTGTTTAAGTCTTTCACCTTTTTGTTTTTTTTAATTCTTATTTTGTTCTTTTGGATGCTATTGCAAATAGAATATTTTAAAATTTTATTTTTTGGAATATTCATTGCTGATCTGTAGATATACAGTTAATCTTTGAACAATGCAGGGTTTAGGGGCTCCAACCACTTACATAATTTAAGATCTGTATATGACTTGACTTGAGGTTCTGCATAAGCGCATTCCTAAACGTGGTTCAGATATATATATATATATATATAGTAGACCCTTGAATAACATAGATTTAAGTGGACTCGTGCAGTTCAGAAAATATTAAGATATTTTCTATCTTAATCTCTCTTCATCTTGTATCCTGTAACTGCTAAAATCATTTATTAGCTTTAATACTTTTCTTGTGTATTCTTTTGGGTTTTCTATGTAAGATCATGTCTTCTGTGAATAGAGACAGTTTTACTTATTTTTTTCCCCAATATAAACACCTTTTATTTATTTTCTTGCCTGATTGCCCTGGCTAGAACTACCAGTACAATTTTTAATGGAAATGACAAGAACAAACCTCCTCTTGTTCCTGATTTTGGGAGGGAAGCTTCCAGTCTTTTATCATTAAGTCTGATATTAACTGTGGGTTTTTCATTGATGCCCTTTATTAGTTTGAGGAAGTTCCTTTCTATTCCTAGTTTGTCAGTTGTTTTGTTGAATATGTTTAATTTCTTCATATTTTTTAATTTTTCAAAAAATTGATTTCTAGTTTTATTTCATTTTGGTCAGAGAACATACTTTGTATGCTTTCAATCTTTTAGAACTGAGATTTGTTTTGTGGCCTAGCATAAATCTGTCTTGGAGAATGTTCCATGTGCACATGAAATGAATATATATTCTGCTATTGTTGGGTAGAGTGTTCTGTAGCTGCCTGTTAGGCCTAGTTGATTTAAAGTGTTGTGCAAGCCTTCTGTTTCCTTATTCGTCTTCTGTCTAGGTGGTCTATCCATTATTGAAAGGGGGATATTGAACTCTTGTTGAATTATTTCTCCTTTCAGTTTTGTTAATTTTTGTTCCATGTTTTTTGGGGTTCTGTTATTAGGTGCTTATATGTTATAATTATTATATTTGTTGACAGACTTGCCATTTTATTATTATATGCTGTTCTTTGTCTTTTGTGACAGTTTCTGTCTTAAAGTTTATTTTGTTTGGTTTTAGGATAGCCATCCCAGCTTTCTTGTATTTTTGAACCTCAAATGAGTCTCTAGTAGGCAGTTTATAGTTGGATCTTATTTTTGTTGTTGTTCTATCCATTCTGCCAAAATCTGTCTTCTATTTTGAGAATTTAACCCATTTATATTTAAAATAATTACTGATTAGAACTTACTTCTACCATATTGCTATTTGTTTTCTATATATCTTATATCTTTTGTGTTCCTTAGTTCCTCCATTACTGCCTTCTTCTGTGTTTCCTTCCAGCACACCATTTTAATTCCCTTATACTTTATGGTTCTGAGTTATTTCTTAGTGATTGCCCTGGGATTACAATTAACATCTTAATTTTCAACATGTTAATACCAACTTAATTTCAGTAATGTACAAAAACTGTACTCCTCTGTAGCTTCACTTTCTTTATGGTGCTATTGTCACAAACTATATACATTGTGTGCCTGATTTACAATATTTGCTTTATGCAGTTTTTTAAATCAGGAGAAAGAAAAGATACAAATGTGAAATATATTTATACTATGTTTTATATTTACCTATGTAGTTACTTTTACTGGTGTTCTTTATTCATGTGAATTCAAGTTATTGTCTTATGTCCTTTCACTTCAGCATGTAGGTCTCTAGCATTTCTTGTAGGATCTAGCAATGAATTCTCAGATTTTCTTAATCCAAGTTAATTTATCCCTCTTTTTGAAGGGTAATTTTGCAAGATAAAGAATTCTCAGTTGACAGGTTTTTCTTTCAGTACTTTGACTATGTCATCCCACTGCCTTCTGGCATCTGGTTTCTGATGAGAAGTTAACTGTTAATGATATTGAGGCTCTCTTGTATGCAATGAGCTACTTTTCTCTTCTTTCAAGATTTTCTCTCTGTTTTTGAACTACTTGATTAAATGTCTCAGTGTGGATCTCATTGAGTTTATCTTGCTTGGATTTTGTTGAGCTTCTAGGATATGTATATTGGTTTTCATTAAATTTGACAAATTTTGGTCATCATTTCTGCAGATATTCTTTCTGCCCCTTTCTCTGTTCTCTAACAGCTGAAATTCCTTAGGGAGAGTTTTTAGTGATAGCTTTTTTTCACCCCACATACGGGCCATTTCTTCTTTTTTTTTTTTTTGAGAACCTGTAATTTATTGTTGTTGAAATTGGACATTTTGAGTATTATTATATGGTAGCTCTGAAAATCAGTTTATTCTGTACCCCCAGAGGTGTTGCTACTGCTTGTCATAGCTGTTGTTGTTAGTTTGTTTAGTTATTACTTTCCTTAGCTAATTTTGTAGTATATGTATTCTTGTCAAGTGTGCCTGTTGAAGTTTCTGTCCCATTAGTGTACTGGTCAACTAATGATTGAACAGAGATTTCCTTAAACATTTGATATTAAAAACATCTCTCAATACTTTCAGAGGGATGCTATGCATTTGCTGGAGTGTATTGTCACTACTCAGCTACTTTCAACTCTGTCTTAGCTTTCATTTTCTGTTTTTTGCAGAGACTAAGGTCATCCAGAGGTGAGAATGTAGGGCCTTCTTGGGTAGGATAAACTCATGGGATCCACACGGAGACACATCTTAATCAAACAGTTGCAAAACAAAGAATCTTGAAAGAAGGGACAAGTGGCTCATTGCATACAAGAGATCCTCAATATCATTAACGCTGACTTGTCATCCGAAACCATAGAGGGCAGTGTGATGACATAGAGTATTGAAAGAAAAACACTCAACCAAGAATTCTTTATCTGACAAAATTCTTGAGAATATGCACAGCCCCAGTCATACACATTGTCTCCTAGATTCTCAGGAATTTGTTGAATCTTATAAAATAGAGGGTTTTTTTTGTTTGTTTTGTGTGTGTGTGTTTCTTATCTCTCAAAACATCTCATTGCTTAGCCTTTCCTCTTAAGGTTTTTGGTCAGCCCCAACTGTTATCCGTTGCTTTAGGTGGCAGCAGTGGAAACATCTATCTGTAGATGTGCTGCTTAATGGGGGAGGGGGACCTTAGCAGCAAAGGCTGACAAAGCAGGCCTTTTCAGCAGGTTTCCAGGGAGTCAATAGATAGGTCAAAACAAATAAATTTATTTGCAAATGAGGTTTGTTCTGCTGAACCAACATTGGGAATGTGGGCTGTTATTTTCAAGACTGCCACTGATCTGGAAGCCCAGGATTGGGTAAATTTAATGCCACAAAGCTCTATGTTTTTACCAAGATTCAGCTGATTCTCTTGATTGAGCACTCCCTGGATTGCTTAACACTTTTGGTTAGTTTCCAGTGTTCTAAAAAAGTTGATTGTGTCAGTTTTCAGCTTTTATGAAGGGTTGGACTTTTGAGGTTTCTTACGCCACCATTTTTCTGACGTCACTTCATCTACTTATTTATTACTCCATTTATTTTTAGACTATCTGTATCACTATAATTCAAGTGAATTTCTTGTAGACAGCATATAGCTGGGTCAGTGTTTTTCACTGTGCCTTACCTTATTTCTAAAGATGCAATAGAATAAAGGTTTTTTTGGTTGTTGTAAATAGTGCTGACATTAGATTTTTCTTCAAGTTTTATTAGGTTGCCTTTTTTTTTTTTAATTAAGACTATTTTTTTTTTAGGACATTTTTAGGTTCACAGCAAAATTGAGAAGAATATACAGAGATTTCCCATCTATTCCCTGCCCCACATATGCGTATACTCCCTCATTATTCCCCCACCATAGTGGTACATTTGTTAAAATTGAATCTACTTTGATACATCACAGTCACCCAAAGTCCAGAGTCTACAGTTACAATTCACTCTTGGTATTGTTCATTGTATGGGTTTGGTCAAATGTATAATGAAATGTATTCATCATATGGTATCATGCAGAGTGTTTTCAATGCCTTAAAAATCCTCTGTGCTCTGCCTCTTCATCCCTCCCCCTGGAACCATTAATCTTTTAACTGTTTTCAAAGTTTAGCTTTTTCCAGAATTTTATATAGCTGGAATTATATAACATGTAGCATTTTTAGATTGACTTCTTTCACTTAGTAATATACATTTAAAGTTTCTCCATGTCTTTTATTAGTTTGATAGCTCATTTCTTTTTAGTGCTGAATAATACTCCATTGTCTAGAAGTACTGCAGTTTAGCCATTCACCTACCAACGGACATCTCAGTTGCCTCCAAGTTTTGGCAGTTATGAGTAAGCATAACATGTAAATTAGCTGCTATAAACATCCATGTGCAGGTTTTTGTGTATACATAAGTTCTCATAACTACCAAAATGCCAAGGAGAGTGATTATTGGATAATATGGAAAGAGTATGTTTAGTTCTGCCAGAAACAGCCCAACTGTCTATCCTAAAGTGGTTTGCATTGCTACCAGCACTGAATGACAGTCCCTGTTGCTCCACATTCTTACCAGTGTTCAGTGTTGTCAGGGTTTTGGATTTTGGCCATTCTAATATTTGTGTAGTGTTACCATACACTGTAACAAAAAAAGATTTTTTTTAAGAAGAACAATTTTTAAAAATGTAGATTTGTCTTATCAGCTCCATTGTTGTTTTAACTTGCAATTCCCTAATGTCGAGTATCTTTTAAAAATTTTTTCTTTGATAACTTTTTATTTTTCAATTCTATTTCTCATTATTCAATTATAGCTGACATTCAATGTTATATTAGTTTCAAGTGTACAGCATAGTGCTTAAACATTTATATAACTTAAAAAAGTGATCCCTCCAATAAGTCTAGTACTGCCTGACACCTTAGTTCTTACAATATTATTGACTGTATTTCCTATGCTGTATTTTACATCCCCATGACTGTTTTATAATTGCCAATTTGTACTTAATCCCCTCACTTTCTTCACCCAGGCTCCTAACCTCCCCCCTCCCATCTGACAATCACCAGTTTGTTCTGTCTCTAAGTCTGTTTTCATTTTGTTCGTTTGTTTATTTTGTCCACATATAAGTGAAACCCCATAATTTTTGTCTTTTTCTGTCTAACTTATTTTACTCAGCATAATACCCTCTAGGTCCATTCATGTGACAAATGATAAGATTTCTTTTTTTTTTATGGTTGAGTAATATTCCGTTGTATATATGTATCACTTATCCAGTTGTCTGTCAATGGACACTTAGGTTGCTTCCATATTTTGACTATCATAAATAGCACTGCAGTGAACATAATGGTGCATATATCTTTTTGAACTAGTGTTCTGGTTTTCTTCAGATAAATATCCAGAAGTGCAATTGCTGGGTCGTAAGGTAGTTCTATTTAAATTTTTGAGGAACCTCTTTACTATTTTCCATAGTGGCTGTACCAATTTGCAGTCTCACCAACAATGCACAAGGATTCCCTTGTTTCCACCCTCGCCAATGCTTGTTTTTTGATTTACTGATGATAGAAATTTTGAACAGGTGTGAGGTGATACCTCATTGCGGTTTTACTTTGCAATTCTCTGATGATTAGTGACATTGAGCATCTTTTCATATATCTTTTGATGATCTATCTTCTTTGCAGAACTGCCTATTCAGGTCCTCTGTCCATTTTTTTAATTGGATTTTTGTTGTTGAGTTATATGAGTTTTTTAAAAATAAATTTTGGATATTAACCCCTTATCAGCTGTATCATTGGTGACTATCTTCTCTCATTTAGTAGTTTGTCTTTTCGTTTTGTTGATGATTTCCTTTCCTTATTTACTTTTTGTTTTCCTTGCCCCAGGAGATATATCCAAAAAATATGTATATAAGTAAGAGTACCCTCAAGGAATTTACAGCCTATGTTTTCTTCCAAGAGTTTTTATGGTTCAAGACTTATATTTAAGTCTTTAATCCATTTTGAGTTTATTCCTGTATATGGTGTAAGAAAGTGGACCAATTTCATTTTTTTGCATGTATCTGTCTAGTTTTCCCAGTACCACTTACTGAAGAGACTGTCTTTACCCTCATTGTATATCATTGCCTCCTTTGTCATAGATTAATTGACCATATAGGTATGGGTTTATTTTTGGGCTCTCTATTTTGTGCCATTGATTTGTGTGTCTGTTCTTATACTAGTACTCTGCTATTTTGTTTACTGTAGCCTTGTACTATAGTTTGATATCAGCATGAGGCCTCCAACTTTGTTCTTTCTCAAGATTGTTGTGGCTATTTGGGGTCTTTTGTGGTTCCATATAAATTTTAGGATTGTTTTAGTTTTGTGTAAAATGTCATTGGTATTTTAATAGGAATTATATTAAATCTGTAGAGTGCTTGGTTAGTATGGACATTTTAACCCATTTTTCATTTGTCCCAAGAACACTTGCCAGTGGCGCTTGTGGCTGCAGCATTTACCCTGAGATAACCTGCAGATCACATTTCTAACCTTACCCCTAAATAAAGTGACCGAATACAAAATTTACATTCAAAATTTAGTTACACTTTTATATACAAATAACAAATGATCAGGAAAAAAATTAAGACAACAATCCCATTTATAATTGCATCAAAAACAATAAAATACCCAGGAATAAATTTAACCAAGGAGGTAAAAGACCTGTATGCAAAAATATTATAAGACATTGAAGAAAAAAAAAAAACTGAGGAAGAAAGAAATAAATGGAAGCATATACTGTGCTCATGGATAAGAAAAATTAACCGTTAACCCATTTTCTATTTAGGAATAAAAGTACAGTTTGCTGCCAGCATTAATTTTTGTTGTTGGGAGCAATGTTTATTTCAGGGGCCAAGTAAACCAGGGTACAGGTCCCTGTCCAGTTAGCTGGGAGACAGAGGTATGAATTAGTTCCACAAAGAAAGAATATGCCTGGAGTTCTAAGGTAAAAACTCATCTTAATAGTGAAAAGGTGGTCATTCTGCCTTTTGCTGTTCTCATGCATTAATTTAATTTTACATAAATATGCTCTTTGAAGGTGAAGCAAATCTGATTGGTTTTCAATGTGAAAACAAAATATTAAAACTGTTCTTGGAGTTATTTCTAAACAGAACTTGTCTCTAATCCTAATGTAACAGAAATGTATACATAAATTGGATTCATCGAATAAATCTTTGGCTAACCAAATATTTGAAAACAATGTTAACATCATGCATAAGAATGCTATGTTTTCTAGGACTTGACATTTACAGAGATCAAGAATTACTATATTTTGAAAATGGAAATACCACTACTAAAAACAGAATGCTATAAACAGAATAATGCTATTTGTTTCCAAAAATTGTCGACACACTAGAGGATGTGAAAATAAAAATAAAAGCAAGCTATTTCCTGGCAAACTTTACTGAATTCATTGATCAGTTCTAATAGGTTTTTGGTGGACTCTTTAGGGATCTCTATGGTATTACATCATCTGCGAATAATGACAGTTTCACTTCCTTTTCAATTCGAATGCCTTTTTTTTTTTCTTGTCTGATTGCTGTGGCTAGGACTTCCAAAACTATGTTGAATAAAAGTGATTAAAATAGACAGCCTTGTCTTATTCCTGATCTTAAGGAAAACGCTTTTAGCTTTTCCCTGTTGAATATGATGTTAGCTGTGGGTTTGTCATATACGGCCTAAATTATGTTGAGGTGTGTTCCCTCTCTTCCCACTTTGCCGTGTATCCTCTCTCTTCCCACTTTGTCAAGAGTTTTTATAATAAATTGTTGCTGGATTTGTTGAAGGCTTTTTCTGCATCTGTTGATATAATCATTAATTTTTACCGTTCACTTTGTTAATACATATATTAATTGATTTGCAGATATTGAACCAGCCTGCCTCCCAGGGATAAATCCCACATGATTATGGTGTATGAACTTTTTAATGTATTGCTGAATTTGATTTGCTAATGTTTCATTGAGGATTTTTGCATATATGTTTATAAGGGATATTGGCCTTGTAAAATGTGCTTGGGAGCCTTCCATCTTCCTGAAATTTTTGGAAGACTTTGAGAAGGATAGGTGTTAATTCTTTGAATGTTTGGTAAAATTCACCTGGGAAGCCACTGAATCCAGGACTATTGTTTGTTCGAAGTCTTTTGATGACTGATTAGATTTTGTTAGCAGTCAGTCTGTTCAAATTTTGCTTTTCTTTACTCATTCTTGGAAGATTGTATGTTTCTAGGACTTTATCAATTTTTTCCAGATTGTCCAAATTTGTTGGCATATAATTGTAGTAGTTTCTTATAATCCTTTGTATTTCTGTGGAGTCAGTTGTCACTTCTCTTTCATTTCTGATTTTACTTACTTGGGTCTTCTCTTTTTTTCTTGATGAGTTTTGTTAAAGGCTTATTAGTTTTGCTTATCTTTTCAAAGAACCAACTTTTGGGTTCATTGATTTGTTTGTACTTAAAACTATTTCATTTATTTCTGTTCTGATCTATTTTATTTCCTTCCTTTTCCTTTTGGGCTTCTGCTCCCACCCCTCTTCCCCTAGTTTCTTTAGGTGTAAAGTTAGGTTGTTCATTTGAAATTTTCTTGTTTCTTGATCTAGGTCTCTATTTCTATGAATGCTCCTCTCAGAACTGCTTTTGCTGTGTCCTATATATTTGAGTCATGTTTTCATTTTCATTTTTCTCGAGATGTCTTTAGATTTTTTCCTTGATTTCATTGTTAACTCACTCACTGTTTAGTAGCATATTGTTTAACCACCATGTGTTTGTATGTTTTCCAGTTTTTTTTTTAACTTCTAGTTTCATACCATTGTGGTTAGAGAAGAATGCTTGATATGATTTTAATCTTTTTAAATTTATTGAAACTTGTTTTGTGGCTTAACATGTGGCCCAGCCTGGAAAATATTCTATGTGTGCTTGAAAAGAATGTTTATTCTCCTGCTTTAGGTGAAATGCTCTAAAAATATTAATTAAATCCATTTGGTTGGTCCTGTGTGTCAATTAAGGGCATTGTGTTTCCTTGTTGATTTTGTCTGAATGATCTATCCATTCATGTCAATGGTGTGTTAAAGTGCCCTACAGTTACTGTATTACTGTTGATATCTATCTTTATGTCTGCTAGTATTTGCATTATGTACTTAGGTGCTCCTACATTGAGTATGTAAATGTTTACAAAGGTTCTCTACTGTTTTTGGATTTATCCCTTCATCATTATGTAATGTCCTTCTTTATAATCTTTGGTTTAAAGTCTATTTTGTCTAACATAAGTATTGCTTGGTACCCCAGCTTTTTTTGTTTTCATTTGCATGAAATATCCTTTTCCATCTCTTTACTTTGAGTCTGTGTTTCTTTTGATCTGCAGTGAGTCTTTTGTAGACAGCATGTGTATGGGTCTTGTTATCCATTCTTCTTATCCATTCAGACACTCTGTCTTTTGACTGGACCATTTAATCCATTTACATTTAAAGTGATTGATAGGCATTGCCATTTTATTATTCACATTTATGTTGTTTTTTTGTTGTTGTTGTTTTGTTTTTTGTTTTTTGTCTCCTTCTTAAAGAAGTACCTTTAACATTTCTTGTAATACTGGCTTGGTGGCCATGAACTCCTTTAGTTTTTTTCTTGTTTGGGAAGCTTTTTATCTCTACTTCAATTCTAAATGATAGCTTTGGTGGGTAGAGTAGTCTTAGCTGTAGGTCCTTACTTTTCATCATTTTGAATATTTCATGCCAGTCCCTTCTGGCCTGAAAGTTTCTGTTGAGAAATCAGCTGACAGTCTTAATGGAGTTCCTTTGTAAGTAGCTAGCTGCCTCTCTCTTGCTGCTTTTAAGATTCTCTCTTTGAATTTAACCTTTGGTATTTTAATTATGATGTGTTTTGGTGTGAGCCTCTTCGGAGTCATCTTATTTGGGACTCTCTGTGCTTCCTGGAATTGTATGTCTATTTTCTTTCTCAGAATAGGAAAGTTTTCAGTCATTAATTCTTGAAATAGCTTTTCAGTTTCTAGGTCTCTTTCATCTTCTGGTATTCCTATGATGCAAATGTTGGTACACTTGATGTTGTCTCAGAGTTCAAACTAGCCTCATTTAAAAAAATTATTTTTTTTTCTGATTTGATTGGTGTTTTCCACTGTCTTGTCTTCTAAATTGATGATTTGATCCTCTGCTTCATCTAATCTGCTGTTGATTCCTTCTAATGCATTCTTTGTTTCTTTTATTTTATTAAGATACCAGCTAATACTGACTGAGGGCTTATTCAGTGCTAAGTACTGTGCTAATAAGTATTTTATTTTATTTTTGTTCTCATCAAATTTCTACAAAATCATGTTTATTTTTTAATTTTTATTAAGTTTATTGGAAAACATTGGTTTACAAAATTTTATAGTGTACATCATATGTATATTGCATTGTGTGTTTACCACACAAAGTTAAATTTCTTTCTTTCACTATATATTTGACCCCCTTTACCTGTATCTACCTCCTCCCGTTTCATCTTTTTCTCTGGTAACTATTAAACTGTTGTCTGTGTCCATGAGCCTCTTTCTTACTCTTTTGTTGCTATCAGTTTTATAACCCACATATGAGTGAAATCGTGTTTCTCAACTTTTTCTGTCTGACTTATCTTGCTTAGCACGATAATCTCAAGATCTATCCATGTTGTCATAAATGGCAGTATTTCATCTTATGACTGAGTAATATTCCATTGTATATACATATCACATGTTCTTTATCTAGTCATCTCTCAAAAGGCACTTCGGTTGTTTCCATGTCTTGGCCACCGTGAATAGTGCTGCAATGAACATTGGGGTGCATATATCTTTACAGATAAGTATTTTCAAATTTTTGGGTATATACCCAAAATAGAAATTGCTGGCTCATATGATAATTCTGTTCTTAATTTTATGAGGGCCCTCCATACTGCTTTCCATAGTGCTATACAAGTATGTTTTTTTATTTCAAGTATTCTTCATTTTTGACTGGTTCTTTTTTATGGTTTCTATGTCCTTTTTTAATATTTATTATCTCTTTGTAGAAGTTCTCACTAAGCTCATCTATTCTCCCCTTAAGTTCACTGAGCATCCTCCTAACCAGTGTTTTGAATTCTGTATCTGATTGCTTTCCTTCATTTTGTTTTGTTCTTTTTCGGAGTTTTGTCCTGTTCTTTCATTTGGAACATGTTTCTTTATCTCCTTATTGTAGCTGCCTGTCTGTGTTTGTTTCTGTATATTAGGTAGATCTGCTACATCTCTCAGTCTTGGCAGGGTGGCCTTATGTAGTTAGTATCCTGTGGGACCCAATGGCACAATCTCCTTGGTCACCTGAGCCGGGTGCTCCAGAGTATCTCTTGTGTGGGTTGTGTGTGCCCTCCTGTTATAGTTGAGCCTTGATTGCTGTTTGCACGTCAGTGGGTGGGGTCAACCCTAAGGCTGATAGGCCGTGAGGACTGGCTACAACCACAGTGGATGAGGTACTGTGCAGGGGCTGACCCATGGAGCAGGACGTTAACCATTTTTATTTCTTCTGTGTTGATTTTTACATTGAATTTATTTATTTATTTATTTTGTTTGTTTTATCATAGCTATCACAGAAATCCCAACTTCACAAAGATAAGCCATTGAAAGGAATGTAGTGCAATCTAGTGTTGAACTGAACTTTTAGCCATTAGTTTGTACAGTGTCTGATAGATGTTGAGTATAGAAGTCCCCATTGTTTTTTCTAGCCATACGTTCGTATGATAAAGTTTAATTTATAAGTTAATAAGAAATTAACAATAACAATAAAATAGGATTGTTACAACAATATATTATTATAAACGTTATGTGAATGTGGTCATGTGTTCTGGGGGATGCCTTGCTTAAGTCTTTTGTAGGCTCAGTGCTTTCCTCCACAACATGTTGCTATCAGTCAGAACACATTTTCTGTTTATGTTTTTTGCCTACAAATTTAATGCCTTCCATCGTAACTAAGTATCACGCACTGTGGCCATAATTTTTACAGTTTGAGGTATGACAGCAAAACTGATTCACAGTTCTTTTGTCTTCACAATTTTAAAGAAAGAAGATTTGTTCGTGTTATAGATCTTAGCAACCTCAGCATACCATTTTTTTTTTTTGAGTCATGAACTTTCACCTTTTCAATTAAAGGAAGCACTTTACAGCTTCTCTTTGGCATACCTGAATTGCCATCATCACTACTCTTATGCTTTGGTCCATTATTAAGTAAAATAAGGGTTACTTGATTATAAGCACAATGATACTTCAGCAGTCCTTCTGATAACCAGGATGGCTATTTAGTGACTAATGGGTGGGGAACCTATATGGTGTGGAAGTCATTTATGTCCTAGGCAGGGTGTATCCACGTAGCTTGAGATTTCATCACACTGTTCAGAATGGTGCACAGTTTAAAACATGAATTATTTATTTCTGGAATTTTCCATCTGATATTTTCAGACCACAGTTGACTGTGAGTAACTGAAACCACAGAAAGCAAAACCACTGATAAGAGGGAGACTACTGTACTCCATTTTTCTCCAGTTTAAGATAACTCTATGTCTTATACGAGTTTGCTTACGGTATTCTGGATATGTCAGTGCATTGTTTGAGAACCATGGCCTAGATACTTTTATCCAGTTTCTTTTGTAACCAATGATGTGCTTTTATTTTTATTTTATTTTTTATTTTTATTTTTTTCAATCGTGTGCTTTAAAAAAATAAAGTTTGTTGGTTTCCCACTACCGCCAGTTAAGTTCTGATTTAAGATTCACTTGGGAATAGACTGTGTGATTATAAAATATGGCAGGATAGAGGCCTGCCCCCTCCCAAAGGATATGCCATTTCTTTAAAAATGTTGTTTTCCTGTTAAGTACTGAATGATATTTATTATATTTTTAATAAGACAACATTTTTTTGTTCTCTGTGTTAGAGTTAATGCTAGTGATAGTACATTTGATTTTGCTTAAAGACAAGAGTCCAACGTGGGTTTGTTTCTGATTTTACACACACACACACACACACACACATACATATACATATACACATATATGCACATATACACATACGTGTGTGTGTATACACTCTGATTTGGGCACCTTTTTGTAGAAATGAATTGTATCCTTCCTAGGCTTTCACCTTGTAGGCAGATGGTGGAATTTGCTAGGTTCTGGGTGTTTTGGTTGTTCATTTTCCAACACCTGACATTCTAATCCTCCGAGTTTGAACTTTCAGTTTAAATAGTGGACATAATCTGTGCTCTTTAGATTTCAGTCTCCTAAAATAACTTGTTAAATTTTTTTTGTTTTCTTGTCATTCGTCATGTAATAGTTGTTGTCAGCATAAAAAGGCATTTATATTCATTATAATGAACTTTAGAACTTCGTATTTTTTTATACTGATTTTACACACATGTCTTAGGCATGGTCTTTTAATCAGTGACACTGAGAATGTTGGGACACTGAGTGGAAAGCATTAATTCATGCTGTCATTCAGTAAATTTAAGTGAGTGGCATATTGGCATATGGGATTCTAATTAAACATTTGTTTGGCTAAGCACCTGGGGTAGAGAAGAAACCAAAATAAATATAAAGTTTGATTATATATATGAAGGGTACAGGAAATAAACAATAACTCAAATTAAGAGTAAAATCTGTATTCAAGTACAGCCCTAAACCACTGTAACAACTAAGATGGATGACAGTTGGTCAGTGGGGATGTACATGAGAAATTGTCAAGCCTGTAAATATGAATACTAATTTGCATTTACTGGGTATAGGTCATAAACTTCAAATATATTATCATGGGAAAGATTTCATTATGGATGATATAAAACCCTTTAAACCTAATCTGCTTCATCTGAAGGATTATTTCTCTCCCATTTCAGTTTATAAACTTAAAATTTTTTCTTGTATAATAATATTCATATTTTAAGAGAAATCTTTTTCTCTGATTTTAAAATGAGATTTGCAATGATATTTTTGTGAGATGATTTTACTTTTTGTGTTTTAAAATTCTACAGAGTAATTTATAAGGATAGTTTAAGAAATCAAATAGTACTTGTGTAGAGTTAGTATAGCAGATTTGTGACTGCTGTCTTTAGAAAGGCCGGCGTGTAAGGTTGACCCTTGGCTTGTGGCCGAGAATTTGACTGCTTAAGTTCCTTATGTTATATAAAACTTTTCCTAAATGGTAAGAGTAGTTCACTATGCCTAAACTGTGTATAAAAACAGTGTGGTTTATGCTGAATACCTGCCTTTTTTCTGGGAGTCTGGAATTTTAGTACATACTAGACAGAAGGTGCCTACATGATCAGGCTCCACAAAATCTTTCGCTTCTGTGTCTAAGGAGCTGCCCAGCAGACAACACTTCACACATCTTGTTACTATTGCTGGAAGAATTCATCTTGTTCCTGTGGTTCTACTCTGAGAGCACTCTTGGAAGCTTGAACCTGGTTTTCTTTGTACTTTGCCCTATTTGCCTTTTCCTTTGCTTTTTTTGCTTTGTATTCTTTCACTGTAATAAATCTTAGCCATGAGTTTGATTATATGCTGAGTTATGAGTCCTTCTGGCAAATCACTGGTTCTAGGGGTGGTCTTAGGGACCCCCAACACAGTACTAAAAGACATACAATGGAAAATGCTATTCCCTGCCTCATTCTTGCACCCCTGTCAGTCTTAGTTCTGTTCTTTCAGCTATTTCTTTTGGTGTTTGTTTTCTTATTTCTAAAAAAAGATACTTCAATTGCTATTTTTTAAGATAATGTTTTAGACCTTATATATTAATTAGGTATTATGGTAGGTGAGGATTTAAGTTTCTCATACCCTTTCCCCAGTTCCTGGCCTCAGTCCTCTGATATAATTATGTTGGTCACATTGTCTTATTAAATCAGTATTCGTTTTCATTATGATTGGACAAATACAGTGTGATGTTGAGGGAGGAAGTAGACCACAATTTCATTTTCTCATCAACCTTTTTCTTAGAGTTTATGGTTGTCTCATTTTTATTTGCTTTTTTACTCTGTTCTTATGATAAATTTGTTCCAAAAGCTCCAGTGGCTTTTTACCGCATCTTACTTTTCTTTTCCACATGGTCAGATGTGTCTGTACATCTCATCGTCCTTGCGAGATTTTCTTTCTTCAGTGTTACTATGAACTGTGTCACATGTTGGTGACAGGCCTGGTTTTTCTAAGTCTTCCTTTGCTGCTCTCCAGGTTTGCATCTCAGGTCATCATTCTTGAGAAAGTGTATGGGAACTACATTCCTTGTCACTGTGTGTCTGAAAATGTCTTTGTTCTGTCTATGTACTTGAATGGTTGGTGGAACTAACATTCTTTCAGAGTTTTAAAGATACTCTTTTATTGTCTTCAAGTGTCCAGAGTTCCTGTGGGCAGGTTAGTCTTGACCCTTTGCAGTTAACTAGTTTACCCTGTCCCTTAGTCTGCAGGAATCTGTTCGTGTCATCTTTCTATCCCCTGGTGCTCTGAAACCTCATGATGTGCTTTGGTGTGGGTCTCTTTATGGGCACCTAGTGGTCTTTTTGACCTGGACACTCTTGTCCTTTATTTCTGAGAGTATTTCTTGCTACACCATTTGAAGAACAAGAATGTATTATACATGCAAATAATGCTTACAAAATTTGTAGCTTAATACTGGTTATTGTTCAGTATGTAATGTATTAATGAGCCAATGTTAGAGTCTCTTGTAGGGTTTTAGGTTAGAGACTTAATTCACAGATGATTTAAAAACCATAACAATGAGAAAAAGCTGTTTGTCGTGAATTTTAGCCTGATATTTATTAGTTAAGAACATTTGTAAAATACTGGATTTGTTTAATTGGTAAACTACTTAAGCAAGCTACTGGTTTTCTGGAATAGGCCTTTTTCTTTGTAGATATTAATTTTAATAAACCATTAGAGTTATTCTTAAACACTCATTTCAGGAGACTTTGATTTAGCAATCTTCCCTACCTGCATTGCTTTGTCCTTTTGCATGGGTGAGTGATTCTTGCTATGTGTGGTGATTAATACTGGTACATGAGCAGAAAAGACTTTTAAGAGCAATGTATATTCTAGTTCTTTAGAGAAGAAAATGTTTTTAAACTTTAGTTAAGTTTAAGTCTAGTTTTATGAATTTTTTTTTGCTTCACCTCATTTGTAGCTGTCGTAACTGTTATTTTGACTTGAAATATTATTTGTCAAAGGTATAATTTGTTTTCAGTCCTAAAGTAAAACTCTAGATATGTGGGTTTTTTTGTTTTACACTTATAACTTAATACTTTTTGTTAGATGTTGCAGAGGTAACATTTTTTACCTCCAGTTCTCTCGTACACAGGAATTAGCCATAGGCTTTCATTTGAGAAAGATTGGAAATAGACATTTCTACTGTTTTGATTTGGGAAATAGGGTTTGGTGGGATGTTGATGGTGAAGGTGAGAGTAGCAACATTTGAAAAGGAAAGTTTATTTTTTAATGGCACATGATCTCTATATAGCACTCATGGCTGTTTTTTTCCCTTCTGAGAAATTTTATTGAGATATCATTTATATTCAGTGAAATGCACTGAATATAATATGTTTTGATAAATGTATACATATATATAGTCCACACGTGTGTCAAGATATATATAGCAATCAACTATATAGCTATCAACTAGAAAGTTCTCTTGTGCTACTTTTTACTCAGTCCCTGCCTGTTCCCCGTATTCCCACAACTGCAGTTTTAAATGTTTTTAACAGATGAGTTTGCCTGTTTCAGAACTTACATATAAATAAAATCATACATTGTGTAATCTGTTGTTTCTAGGTATGCCATCTTTTGAAATTCCTGTTTTGATGTGTGTATGAATAGTTTGTTCCTTTAAAATAATGCTAATATTCCTTTTCATGAATATATTACAGTTTGTTTATCCAGTCTCTTGTTGATGAAAATGTAGGTGTTTCTGGTTTTCAGCTGTTATGAATAAAGTTACTCTGATAATAAGTCTTTTTGTGAATGTTTCCATTTTTGGGGGTAAATAAGAGTGGAATTAATAAGTCATATGTGTAAGGGTTTAATTAAATGATATTGCCAAATGCTTTTCCAAAGTGGTTAAGCTTTATATTCCCACCAGTAGTGTATCCTGGTGCCCCCCATCCTCATCAACATCAGGAATTATCTTTCTGTTTAAATTTTAGCCATTCTAGATGGTGTCTGTTGATAGTTCATTGTGTTTTTAATTTGCATTATTTTAATGTTCAGTGACATGGAACTTTTTTCATGGGCTTATTGACCAGTTGTATGTTTTCTTTTGTAAATTGCTCTTTTGCCCATTTTTAAAATTTTCTTTTTATTATTGAAATTTAGGAGTTCTTCAGATATTCTGGATTTGTCCTTTGTCAAATATATGTGTGTGTGTGTATATATATACATATATATATGTATATATATACACACACACATATATATATATATTTGACATATATAAAGTATATTTGACATACATATGTATATGTGTGTGTGTGTGTATGGTCATTTTCTTAATAGTGTCTTTTGATGAGCAGAAGTTTTTACTTTTGATAAAGTCCAATTTGTCTGTTTTTAATTTCGTAGTTAATTTTAATTTCTGGTCCTTTCTAGGAAATTCGTACACCAAGGTCTCAAAAATAAGTTTTATTTGAGAAGTTTTGCAATTTTTAGCTTTAAATATTTAGGTCTGTGATTTATCATGAATTATATTTTGTGTGTGATGTGATGGAGGAGGCTGAGCTTCTCTTATTTTCCACATGGTTATCTAGCACCACTTGTTGAAGACTTTTCCTTTCTCCCACGAATTCCTTTGGAACCTTAGTTGAAAATCAGTTGACTATATACATGTGGGTCTCTTTCTGAATTTTCTGCTTTGTTGCACTGATTTGTCTATCCTTACTCTAATATCATGCTATCTTTGTTAACTTTAATAACTTTGTTTTTTTTCAAGATGGTGCGACTGTTCTAAGTTCTTTCCATTTCTAAAAATTTTAGAATCAGCTTGTTAATTTCTTTCAAAAAGCTTTTTTTTTTTTACCTTATTGATGTACAATTCACATTATACATCAATTCACGTTGTAAAATACACCCAATTGAAAGTGTGCAGTTCTTTGTCACTACAATCATGGTATAGGACTTTTTATCACTCTAAAGATTCTTTCATGCCCTTTTGCATTCACTTTTCTGGCCCAACAGCCCACTGTTTAGTTTTGTTCTGGAATTCTGTATACATGAACTCATTCAATGTATATTCTTTTGTGTCTGGATTCTTTGCTTATTATTTTGATACTTATGTTGTATCTATCAGCATTTTGTTTTTTATTGCTGTGTAATATTCCATTATAAGGATATTTCTTTTAATTTTTTGCTTGTTGATAGATGTTTGAGTTATTTCTAGGTTTTGTCTCTTGTGAATAAAGGTACCATGAACTTTTGTTGACAAGTCTTTGTGTAGACTTACATTTTCATTTCTCTTGAGTAAATACCTGGGAGTGGAATTGTTTGGTGATATGATAAATGTGAATTAATTTTAAAAGAAACTGTTGAGCACTTTTCTAAAGTGGTTGTGTAATTTTAGATTCCCGCCAACAACAGATGAGAGTACCAGTTGCTCCATATCCATGCCAACACTTTATTGTCAGTGCTTTTAATTTTAGTGATTGTAGTGGGTGTATAGTGGTATTTGTTGTGGTTTTAATTTGCAATTCCCTAATGAGTAATGGTATTGAACATTGTTTTCATGTGCTTTTTGACTTTTTGTATATTTTCTTGAGTGAAGTGTCCATTCATACCTTTTGCTTATTATTTTTAAATTGAGTTGTCTTATTGATTTATAAGATACTATGTAAATCTTATAAATCAATTATATATGCACACACATTTTTCTGAAGAAATTAGTTCTTCGTAAATGTCATCTATTACAGATATTTTCATTGACTATGTGGCTTGCCATTTAATTTTTCTAATTTAATTTCCTTTCAAAGAGTAGAAGTTTTAAATTGTGATGAAGTCCAGTTTATCAGTTTGTTCTTTTATGATTTGTGCTTTTGCGTCCTAGCTCAGATTTTTTTGCCTATATGTCTGCTTGTGCTATCACTTCGTAAATGAGAAGAGTTCTGTAGTAATGATATTTGGAGATTCATCTCTTTAGTTCTGTCAGGTTTTGTTTCATGTATTTGAAACTCTGTTATTAGGCATGTACATTTGTAGAATTGTCTGTTATGATTGTGGGAATATTCTTTATTTCTGACAGTACTTCTTGTCTTGAAGTCTGTTTTGTTTGACATTATAAGTCACCTCACCTTTCATATGATATGTGTTTGTATGGTATCTTTTCCATTCATTCGCTTTTAACCTTTCTGTGCAGTTTGGCTGGCATAGACCATTATTGTCTAAAAGTTTTCTGTCTTGCAGGGCAGTCCTTTCCTGGTCCTTTGGCTAGAATGAGCGGCTTTTGATGATGTTGTTATTGTTGCTGTGGATATTGTCTTATCTGCACCCATTGGTGTTTCTGGGTTTCTGGCTTCATGAGCTCCAAGTCTGAAATGTAGAGGAAAAGAGAAAACTCAGGGAACCCACGAGTATGTTGTTCCTGGATCCTGAGGTGCCTAACGTGTCTGCCTTCTCTCTACCTCTGAGTCTTTTTTTATTTTTTTAAATCTGATATCCAGGATTTTTAGTTCTACTTATCAGGAAGAATAGGGATAAATATTCTTTCTTCAAATGTAGACAGATTTACAGCAGTTCTCTTGCCCAGAAGAAGGAATTTCTAATTTTTGTTGTTTATTACCTTTCCCTATTTATACTTAAATTTACCATGGACTATATGAGGCCTCTCTTTTACACTTTTGCTGTGAGGTTTAGGCTTGCTGTACTTCCCTAGTGCTCAGAAGAGTGTATTCTAATGCAAACACATTGTTGTTTCTAATTAAATCATCCTACCTTCAGGTTTTTTATTCCTTCATACCTGCTTTTAGCTGTTACCCCTGCATGACCCCCGATCCCCGTCTTCCATTCCCAACTATAGGTAAATCAAGTCAGCAGTATTTCTTTACAATAGTTTTTGCAAGGTAATTTATTAAGCACTTTATATACAAAAGACTCTTTTTCATCAATCTAGTATGGAAACTGAATAATGATAATTGTGAATTAGGAAGACATGTGCACATATGCATAACTTAAAAATGCTGTAGGAACACAGGAGGAAATGATAGAAATCTGTGTGGCATTTTGTTGTTTGTATTCTTGCCTTTACTCCTTTTAGCCCCACTTTTGTCATTTCTGGCTTTAGAATTGGTAATGAATCCCACATTAAGCCTGGACTCCTTAGCTTGGCATTCTGTTGAGAAGCCCACCTTGTCTTTCAATGTCTGCCATTGCTCCTTTATAGAAACTGTTCCAGTCAGACCAGTCTTGCCATATTCATAATAAGGTCCATATTTCTGCTTGTGTCTTTAACTGTGCTGTTCACCTTGGCATAAATGTACTTACTTCCTTTTGTATGTGTATATAATAAATAGCAGTTTAGTGGAAAGAATGTGTGTTTCGAGTCAAACAGATCCCAGTTTTACCTCTGACTTGATGTGTGACTTAGGGTATAATTTACTTTAGTTCTCTAAGCCTTAGTTCCTGTTCGTAAACATGGAAAAATACTACTCTCACAGGTTATTTAATGTAAGTGAAAGTTCCTGAAGCCGCAGGAACTCAAATAAAATTTGGATTCCTTTTCTTTGTTTCCTTAATTAAAATTTAAGGCTAAGGGCCACATTCATTTCTTCTAATCTTTGTCTCATCAATACATTGAGCACATGGAAGAGACAATAATTAATTAAATGAACAGTATCATATTTAATGTTGGAGCTCACGAATTACTGGACAAGAGAGGCATGTGCATAGGTAATTAAAACACACATCATGGTACGTGCAGCATAGAGATGTGTCCAGGAAATTCTGGGGATGGAAAGGACTCTCTGTGGCTTAGACTGGATAGGTAGGCCCTGAGGGAGAATTCCAGGAGTTTTATTGAGATATATGTTACATACTATGAGGTTCACCCATTTTAAGTATATAATTCAGTGATTTTTAGTAAATTTAAGGTTCGTGTAACCATTACCACAATCCAAATATAAAACAGTTCCATTATTCCAAAAAGATTCTTTGTGCCCATTTGCAGGCTGAATATTAAAGGATGAGTATGAATTAGCCATGCAAAAATATTGGAGGAAACGCTGGATTCCAGGGGGTGAAAACAGCAATGTTGAGTCAGAGAAGCATAAAACAAAATGGTTGGGAGTCTGATAAGCCAGTGTAAAGCTGTGCTCCTTCCATGCAGCTGTTTTGTTTTCCTCGGTCTTTGGAGCTCAGTTTCTTTACCTGTGATGTGTAACTATTAATGCTGGTTGGACTCTAGCTTCCTTCAAACTCTCAAATCCTATGACTGTCAAATCTTAGGATGCTTTCAATTAAAAGAAAAACAGACTGTGCTTTTTTTGTTAATGATAGCCAAAAGTCAAGGCCATCAAGAAAAACAGAAAAATTATAGTGATGTTTATTGATCCTTTAATAGAACTTTCTCCCATTTTTAATGCTTTTCATGAGTATACAGGTAATGCATACTAGGCAGAAAATTTATGCAATACAGAAAAGTAAAAAAAAAAATTAGATCACATAATCTTAGAATTCAGGGGTAATCACTATTAATGTTCTCTTGTTCTTACAGTTTTTGTGCATATATATTTAAAAATTGATGTTTTAAATAAAATTGCTTTCCCCCACATTATTAAAACATGATTTTTATAAGATTAAAAAAAAGTGGCCTGTTCATTCTTAAAAATGATAACAAAAAGCAATCATAGACATGGCAAGGTCTATATAGAAGGGATAAAATGGAAAATAAAAAAAAAATCTTTCCTTTCTCTTTTACCACTTCCAAGAGTTAACAGTAGTTAACTATCTCTTACATGCTTTCAGAATTTGTGTGTGATGTGTGTGTGAGAGAGATTTTATATCCATTATTGAGGTAGGCCATAATTTAACTGATCTTCTGTTGATCACTATTAAGATTATTTTGTTTTTGCTTTTATAGTGCTGAAACGAACATTTTCATGTGTGCATTTTTGAATCTTTGCAAACGTATATCTGAGAATTCCAAAAAGAGGAATTCCTGAGTCAGTACGTTTAAAATTTTGGTAAATATTACCAAATTGCTTTTCAAAAAAGATTGTGCTAATTTATGCTTCTCCCGTTGTAGATATTCTCATGAGTCTGTTTGCTCAAATCCTTACCAACACTGGGTATTATATACCTTAATTCTTTGCCAGTTTGATGTTAGAAAAATGGCTACTTAATGTTTTAATTCTTGTTTTAAAAGTTATAATTGTAATTTAACATTGTTTTTATACAGATATTGGTCATTTTTCTATGACCTGCTTGTTCACATCCTTTGTATAGGTGTCTTGATTTGTTTATGTTTTAATTGATTTGTAAGAACTCTGCTTTTTAAAGAAATTAGTTCTCTTTCATGATTTGTAATTTACATTTGCTTGTCTTTTGACTTTGTTTATGGTTAGATTTATCATTCTTGTGTTTTATGGCCTATGGCTTTTTAAAATTGCAAAATAATCTTAAAAGTGAGTGCAAAGAGAAACAAGTGATATTCCAGTGAGTATCATAAGAACTAATCAAAGCAACTTATGAGCACAGTACTTTGACTTGTACCCTCCATCTAAAGTAGAAAAAGAATGCAAACCTTGAATAATTCATAATGTTTGGTAGTGTGCATTCTAGTGAAACTGTTTTGTGTGCATTTTATGATTGAGCAATTGAGGTAATTGCAGTAAAAATAAAGTAGTTATTTTCAACACATGAACTAATTGCTTGCAACATAGAACTACAGTAATGATGTATAGTTGTATGAATCATTAAATATATCATTTTAACTATATTATTAATTTTGATACCAAACTTCATGTGTAGTTACAGAAATAGTCTTTATTATTATTCATATTCGTTTGGTCATAGCTTAAAAAAAGTAATATTTTATGTTGACTAGCAATGAATGAAGCCCTTTACCATGGTGAGTTCTTTTTTAAGGAATTCTGTATTCTGAGTGCTCTACTCTGACTTTCATTGGGTTTTTCTCTAATACTTGAAGATCCCAGGTCTTTCAGCTCTTCGAGAACTAAAGTGTATGATGCATGGAATGTTAACTTGAGATGCTGAAATGAAAATGTCTTTTTAAAGGAGGGTAACGAAGAAATATTTTTGATTTGTAAATGTAAGATTGTTGTGTTGTGTGTTTGTGGCACTTCCTTATTTTGGTTGGTGCTATATGACTGATGCTCTTTTTTCCCCTTTGTACAGGTGTAATGGATAGGTAACAGAGAAGTCTGTCTCGTCAGGGAGGCAGAATGACTGAGTGCTTCTTGCCCCCCACCAGCAGCCCCAGTGAACACCGCAGGGTGGAGCATGGCAGTGGTCTTACCCGAACCCCCAGCTCTGAGGAAATTAGCCCTACTAAATTTCCTGGATTGTACCGCACTGGCGAGCCCTCACCTCCCCATGACAGCCTCCATGAACCTCCTGATATAGTGTCGGATGATGAGAAAGATTATGGGAAGAAAAAGGGAAAATTTAAGAAAAAGGAAAAAAGAAGTAAGTGTCATTTTTCTCTATGCAGTCTCCAGAAGGAACTGACAAGCTAGTGACAGGAGAGCAAAGTGTGACAGAAATGACTGGAGCATCTAAACAGCAGTGCAGTTTGTGTCATGGTTTGAAATTGATTCAGAGACCCAACATGAAAAATCTGAGCTAAATAAAGTAAGAGTACATTATTCAGATGAAAGAAAGCTTTATATTATAGAAGCCCTCTATGTAGAGCCTTTCCTGTGTATTTGTAATACTTGATTTGCCAAAATTCCACTTAAACACATACATAAAACCAGTTTTCACCCCCTGCTATTGCAAAGGTAACTGGCTTTCTGCGTGTCGCCCTCTTGTAGTCAGATGTCACTGCAACATCTCATTTTAGCTGAGAAACCTTCCCCACCCCACCCCCCCTTTTTTTTTTGGTCTGGGATTGGCCATGAAGTGAAAAGCAAGGTAGCCAGTGGCAGGTGGCACTTTTTTTTTGGTCCTGTTTTTAAAGAGCATATGGACAGTTTGATATAAAACAAATGTATAACTTCCTGCTCTTCTTTGACAGCTGAAGGCTATGCTGCATTTCAGGAAGATAGCTCTGGAGATGAAGCTGAAAGTCCTTCCAAAATGAAGAGATCCAAGGGAATCCATGTTTTTAAGAAGCCTAGCTTTTCTAAAAAGAAAGAGAAGGATTTTAAAATAAAAGAGAAACCCAAAGAGGAAAAACATAAAGAAGAAAAGCACAAAGAAGAAAAACATAAAGAGAAGAAGTCAAAAGACTTGACAGCAGCTGATGTTGTTAAACAGTGGAAGGAAAAGAAGAAAAAGAAGAAGCCAATTCAGGAGCCAGAGGTGCCTCAGATCGATGTTCCGAATCTCAAACCCATTTTTGGAATTCCTTTGGCTGACGCAGCAGAGAGGACCATGATGTATGATGGCATTCGACTGCCGGCAGTTTTCCGTGAATGTGTAGACTATGTAGAGAAGTATGGGATGAAGTGTGAAGGGATCTACAGAGTTTCAGGTATTGGGAACATGCACTTGGTGGTTTTGAAAGATTAACTTCACTTCCATTTTTCAAAATAAGGAAAAGTATTAACTCTTGAGGAAAATTGTGACATGGGTCCTAGGCCTTACTCATTTCCTTGATTCTTCCAGATGAACAAAAATTCCTCCACAGTGTGTGTGTGTCCAGTTTAATTTTTTAAAAAAATGATATTCCTTTTCATTAGGAGGATTTACATATGAGCTGATCACAGCTTGCATCAGCTTGGAATGAGAAGTGCCTTCTCTTAACTTGGATGCACTCAGACCCTGCTCTATTCTCATCTTCCCTCGGAGCAGGATCTCAGTGTTGTGAGGGAGTTCAGCAGGAGAAGGCAGGAAATCTGGGTTAAGGATGTTTCTTGGTGTTACATTTATTGACACAATCATATAATGTATTTCCTGAGTTAGCTAAGGTACATGAAATGTTATTTGCTGAAGGCCCAAATATTACATGTATTAGTGAAATTGATTTTCCATTTTCCTTTGTTCGATATCTATGAAAATTTAAATTTCATACTTGGCAAGAATATAATTCATATTGGGTGTCTGAAATTAAGCAAAATGTATATTATTTAAAGTAAAAAGAGTTTATTTCTTACGAAGCAGTATGACTTGTGTTGGTACAGGATGAAAATCCTGACTGGTAGCAGCACATGTTCCAAGTCATTACATTCCCAGAATTTAGTTTCCTGGTACTAAAGATTTTATGTAATTCATTGTTGGTCACACATATTTTCATGATGAGGTAGTCACACATATTTAGAATATATAAAGAAATTAGACTTAGTTTTTACATTTAATTGCTTCATACACATTTTTAGAAGGTAGATTTGATGTTTAAGTTTTGTTGAGAAAGGTCAGGCATTTTTGATAATTGGAGAAATCTTTACATAATTCCATAGATAACATATTATCATTTAAGAGTATTTTGGCTAAAATGCTATTTTATACAAAATAAACAAATATGAAACAATTTGAATTTATAACTCCTTACTAACATGATGAACTGATTTTTAAAGATTTAGACAGTACTAATATAAGCTGTTTCTCTTACATGATTTTGATAAGCATGAAGAAATTTTAGGTGTAAGTGTCTAAAGAGTTTCTACAGCTTTCTTCAAAAATTCTTTTGTTTTTGACTTCTTTTTGATGTTTGTATTCTTTTGGAGAGCCAAAGTTGCAGAACTCCTCTTTGTGTGAAAGCATTCAAACTGATCATTAACTGCTGGAGGTTGAGCTCCTGCTTTGATCAGTTTTGTATTTTATTTTTTTAAGTTCTGGCAGTATGCTGTATTCAGCATGCTATGGACTACAGAGTTTGTGGTTGTGACTTTTCTTTTTCAATGCTAGTGTTGTTTTCTGCTGGAAAGTTTTGGTTCTTACGCATATACAAGTTCTAGTTTTAAAACTAATATATCATTTTGTATATACTCTTTCTCTGCCTGGGATATTTTATTTGAAGTGTCCAGTTTTTGAAGGGAAAACATTTTGATAGCAACATATATTCTCATTGTTCATTTGTGCAATTTTCTAGATAGGCATTGTTGGGGGAAAATTAGATATGTATGAAATATATATGTGAGAAAGAAGAGGTCTTTGCCAAGAATTTCAACTAAAGTTATCACTGTGTTTCACTCATATTGTCATAATATGAAAATGGAAATTATTTTCTAACTTCTCTGTCTCAGAGATTATATAAAAATAAGATAATGTTATTATTTTTATATTTGGAGTTATTGATTTTGTTTTGTCAGTGCTGGATAAAATATAAATTTATTGTAATGCCATTGAAAGGTCTTCACATAAAATAATGCTGAAGACCAGAGAAGTAAGCATTGTTGATTGTAAGATGCTATTCAGACACTTGAGTATTCAGTTACCATGATAGCATTTACCATTATAGTCTCTCAGCCTTAAGTTGTGGCTTGTTTTCAAATAATTGGCCTAAAGTTTTAATTATTGAAAACAACAGAAAGCTCCTTTGTAGTCTTTAAGAGCAGTTATTGTCACTGAATTCTGTCACTTAAATGCAGATTGGACTAGATACTTAAAAACATAATGTTTGAAAAACATCATTTTGTGTATCTTTCTTTCTGTTGAGTAAAAAAAAAACCAAAATAATATGATTTTAGAAACCTAAATTTCACTTTTTTTTGTTGCAGCTCTGTCCTAGGTTGCGAAAGAAAACGTAAAGAATTCAAACTAAAAATGGAAATTAGATGGGGATTATTTAATGGAGAACAATTTTAACAAATTTGTTTAGTGAACTCACCTTTTGCATTTGAGATACAATTTTTACTTGTAAAAAAAAGTAATTACCCACAACATTTTGGAACATGTTTATATATACCAAATTGCATTTTATATTTTTAGCATTGTGACTAGTTAGAAAAAGCAGTTGGCCGCCTGTGTAGAGCAAGACTTATGCTTAGATCATAGTTTAGTTTTTGCCTGAATTTTGCCATATCTTTAAATTAAAAACAGTTGTTTTTCCTGAGTCAATTGGCATATTTGCTTAATATGCTTGTGGTTGCTATGACTTTTGTTCTTAATATTGAGTTTTTCCATTTTCATTTAGCTTTTGGTTAAATTCACCCTCAAAGTGTAGTCTTTTTTATTATGTTGTTTACAGAGGAATTGCCTGAAAATTGTGCAGATAAATACTTAAAAACTGGAGGTTTACTACTGTCAGATTGGCTTTTCTCAGATCTTTCTGCAGGGGTGGGTACAGTGATGAAGAAAGCTGTTTGATTTTTTTTTTCTTGATTTTCTCTCTGAATTTGAATGTTTTAAGGAATTAAATCAAAGGTGGATGAGCTGAAAGCAGCCTATGACAGAGAGGAGTCTCCAAATTTGGAAGAATATGAGCCTAACACTGTAGCCAGTTTGCTGAAGCAGTATTTGCGAGACCTTCCGGAAAATCTGCTTACCAAAGAGCTTATGCCTCGCTTTGAAGAGGCTTGTGGGAGGAGTACAGAAAGTGAGAAAGTACAGGAGTTCCAGCGCTTACTGAAAGAGCTGCCAGAATGTAACCATCTTCTGATTTCTTGGCTGATTGTGCACTTGGATCATGTTATCACAAAGGAACTGGAAACAAAAATGAATATACAGAACATTTCTATAGTGCTCAGTCCAACTGTTCAGGTACATGTGCCCTCTGATGCTGGCCCTGGGGAGTTGGGGAAACATTTTTGTTGCTGAGTTGCATACAAAGCAATTAACCAGTGAGAGTACTAAGGGTTTAGCCTGAATATTGGTATTTTTTTTCACAATGTAGACAGTGTCAACATATAGGATGATGAGCATATTTGTCTGTTAGCTGTGTAATATGAATACTGTACAGTCTTTGGTGTGGTTTTATAAACCAGTTCATGGTGATGGTGGCCTGTCATTAGAGGAAGAGCCCATACCTGCAGTTATAGAGATCACTATAGAATTTTAAAGATTTCAATTATTTTTTCAAATAGCATTATTGCTTAATTATATCACACACACATATCAGACTTGGGCTCAAAGAGACCTAACATTCGTTTAGTCAGGCATTAACCTGAGGTTTTCAGTTATCAAGATAGATCCTAGAGAAGCGTTTTGTAGAAACTTAATCTGAGGGGACATTTCAGGGAATTGGATAGTGTGTTAATTGCTGTCTCTTTATAATAAAAGTACTTGGCCTTCATTTATTGCTGCTCAATTGGTACTGGCACAGACATGTGTTTTCTTTTAACTAGAGTTATTGATATTTTACTTAAGTCATACACAAAAGGCGAAAAAGGATGATGGTTATATTTTTTAAGCCTTTTTGGCCAACACACTGTATTATCAGTCGTTGTTTAACACACTGTGAAAGAGTGTATTTTCTTTTACTAAAGATTTTGTCATTGTTCATGATTATATTTTGGAAGCAAAAAATATTTCCTAAATTTCAATGTGATCATTCATATTAGTCAGTATTTCAGAATTTGGTAAATTTTACATTGTTATTTAATATTACTACATTAGGGATGATAGTATCATAGAAGATTTAAGTGTGTTGTAAGGGTAAGTTTTAGGTAGAAAGTAATTTCTTTTATTAGCTTTCAGCCAACCTAATGTCCTGATCTCCTAGCATATGAACATCATATTTAAACAATGGCTGTGCAAATGTGCCTAGAAGGCATTTGTTTCTGGAGTGAGGGCTCAAACTCTCAGTCCAGTTTACAACTGCAAGTGCTCTTGCTTACTTCACTTTCCTTCATATTCAACAGATCAGGTTGTGTGTATTTAAAAGGTCTTAAAATGACTTGAAAAAAAGCTTTTTAAAATTAGTAATATTATAGTGCTAAGAAAGAACAAATTGAAGGTCATCAGCTTCAATATCCTTTTCTTTCCAATTCCTTACAGTGCTTGAGTGCATTTTAAATCATATTTTTTTATTCTCTTCTTAAAATTGTCTGCTAATTAATAAAGCATGTCTAGTCACTACTGAGGAAAACTTTCATTCACGTGTCCAGAATTAAAGGACATGCTGTGTGATAGACACAAATGAAATGATGAAATAAAGTAATTTTAATAGTTTTCTTGTAAATCTTTTTATTTTTTTCCTTAGATTAGCAATCGCGTCCTATATGTGTTTTTCACACATGTGCAAGAGCTCTTTGGAAATGTGATACTAAAGCAAGTCACAAAACCTCTTCGTTGGTCTAACATGGCCACTATGCCTACACTGCCAGAAACCCAGGAGAACATCAAGGAGGAGATCAGAAGACAGGTATATGAGCTCAGCCTGTGCTTTAGCCCTAAAGAACCAGCCTTTGCTCTGACCCTTTTGGAGATTGATGATGATAATGATGAAGAACTCTTGTTCACTGAATACTTTCTCAAGTGTTCCTGGAGCTATGTTTGGCACATTCTTCACAGCACACTGAAGCCAAAAATTTTTATCTGGCACTGTTAACAAACCAATTAAGTCAGAATATGATGGTAGAGGGAACACAGGTTTTAAAATCAAAAGGCTGGCTTTAAATTTTTGCTCTTGTTTTAATTGACTGATTTAGGCAAATCACTTAATCTACTTAAGCCTCATTGATCCCATTTAAAATAGACCCTCTCTAGGTTTGATGTGAATATTACAGTATATATGAGATCATGCATTAAAGATGCTCAGCATGGTGTTATAAGCAATCCAAAAATGTACACTTATCTAGACAGGGTTGCTATTACTGGCGATATTTTACAGATAAGAATACTGAAATTTTAAATAGCTTACTGTGTCACATGATTACTAAGCTATAGAACCATGATTTGATCTTGGATCAAATGCTTTTCTACTATACTAATTTGATAGAAGGAAACAGTGCCATTTGGTTGTGTGTGTGTGTGTGCGTGTTTAGCAAGGTGAATAAGAAATTTAGGACTAAGAAATTTTTTTATATTAAAAAAAATTTTTTAATGATCAAATAATATTTGATTATTATTATTTCTTATATTTGCATACATGTTATCAAATCCCTGTTTGCTTTTCTTCCTTTTATCTTCTCTGATTAG
Source organism: Macroglossus sobrinus (assembly GCA_004027375.1). Classification (NCBI taxonomy): domain Eukaryota; kingdom Metazoa; phylum Chordata; class Mammalia; order Chiroptera; family Pteropodidae; genus Macroglossus; species Macroglossus sobrinus. The sequence goes on along the minus strand of PVKZ01000462.1, from coordinate 163,008 downwards.
TTGATGGCATGTTGGGGGAAGGGATGTAAATTCACTTCTGTTGAACTGATGTAAATTAATGAGAACCCAATGCCCAGGAAAAACAAATAAGAATGATTTTTTTTCAGTCATATCCTTATAAAAAAGTAATCTGGGCTATTATTTCATTCCTTTACTGATAATTGAAAAATAGTTTATTCTACTTCTTTATAAGCTGCATGGTTTATTTTAAGGTGGTAAGACATGGAATGCTACTCAGTGTGTGGTATATTGTTTTCTAGGAGTTTCTTTTGAATTGTTTACATAGAGATCTACAAGGTGGGATAAAGGATTTATCTAAAGAAGAAAGATTATGGGAGGTACAAAGAATTTTGACAGCCCTCAAAAGAAAACTGAGAGAAGCTAAAAGACAGGTGAGTAAATTTATTACTTGGGTACATCACGTCTATAACAAAATATAAGAATGCTCTGGAATCTTTTATATACTTTTTTAAGTTATTTCTTTTAAAGGTCTCTTGAAGTGAAGTTTCCTGTTAGGAAATTTATTCATTCATATGTTCCCAGTTCTGGATTATTGATCCGTTAGCTTGGTTATCGAGGAAACATTTTGTTTAAACAAATTATTTTACTGAAATATGTTTTGTCCTTTCCTGCTTAACTGTACCTGTAAACAGCTTTCTAAGCATGAGAAGCAGTTGGAGAGTGATACTACAAAGACTGCTGGGGAATTTGAGTCAGCTTTTTGGAAACACATGGAGGTACTGAAGATAAGGAGGAATTTTCTTTACCTGGTAATAGGAAGAGTGGTATGTGACTTCTGATAAGTTTGGGGTACACGAGTCAGACTTTTAGTGTATGTTGCTTGTCTGTGGGACTTTGAGTTTCCTAGCCACACCAAGGATAGTTCCCAAATCTCTGGATCCTCATACAGCCCCACATGCAGATTCAGTGGCAGAATCCAAATAGCACTCCCAAGGAACGTAAGCTAGCATTTGTCAGACTGGGAGAGCATGATTGATAGTTGGTCACCATTCTGGCTGTGCCAAGAGACAAAGACAACCCATATACTTCTGTTGCTTTGAGGTTAGAGGTTTGCCCTTATGTAGAGGATAGCTTTATCAGAAAGGAAACATTCATGAGATTCTTACTCATGCACTCGAGGACTAGCAGAAGTCCCTCTGTATATACTTCTTACTCCTTTTCTCCTGTTTACCAGATTATCTTTTTAGTTTGCTTCCTATACCTGTTGTTATTATTCATTACCTTCATGATTCAGCCTTGAATTGAGTTTTAGACTGACCAACCATGCTTCATGGTTATAATTGTTAACCATGTAGCATTGCCCATCAGCCTTTAATTGAAGGGTCTCTGATCTAGGACAGGGCTAATGTAGGTATGGCTTTCATTTCTTTTGCTTCTACATCTCTTTTTGATAAAAGAATTCTGACATAACAAACCAGAGCCAGTAACATAAAGGGATGAATTACCTTTGTTTTACCTATTTTTTTGATGTTATCTTCTCATGCCTGGTCCTTAATTCACAAATTAACAGGTTTTATCAAGTGGTTTTTTAACTTTTAGGAATAAATGACTTTTAAAGGTAGAAATAAATTCATTATATTAATAGACTAAAAGCAAGAAAAATCCCACCTGTTAGAATAGGTGTTATCAACAGGACAAGTAATAACAAATGTTGGAGAGGATGCGGAGAAAAAGGAAACTTCATATACTGCTGGTGGGGCTGCACACTGGTATGGCCACTATGGAAAACAGTATGGAGGTTCCTCGAAAAACTAAGAATTGATCTACCATATGATCTAGCAATCCCTCTTCTGGGTATTTACCCCAAAGACTTTAAAACTCATATCCGAAAAGATACTGGCACACTGATGTTCATAGCAGCATTTTTCACAGTGGCCAGGACATGGAAGCAACCAAAGTGTCCTATGATAGATGATTGGCTAAGGAAGCTCTGGTACATAGATGCAATGGAATATTACTCGGCCATAAGAAGAGTTGAAATAACTGCCATTTGCGACAGCATGGATAGACCTCAAGAAAATTGTGCTAAGTGAAATAAGCCAGACAGAAAAAGTTGAAAACCACATAATATCACTTACATGTGGGATATAAACCTAAAAGAAACAGATAAGGACAAACAAAAGACTCATGGACATGGACAATAAACTAGTGGTTACCAGAGGGTGGGCGGGAGAGGGGAGGAGGGAGGTAGATGGTGTAAAAGGGGTCAAATATGTGGTGACAGAAAGGAATCTATGGGAGGGGAACACAATATAATATAAATATGCCTTACTGTTAAATTGTACAGCTGAAACTTACTGGATTTCATTAACCAGTGTCACCATTAAAAAAAGGAAGAAAAACCACATGATCCATCAGTGATCACATTTGGCAGAATTCAACGCTTATTCGTGATAAAAACTCTCAGCAAATAACTTTCTCAACCTGATAAAGGGTACATGCAAAAAAAAATTATGATTAATGTAATCAATAATAATAGTCTAAATGCTTTCCCCTAAGATTGGGTGTACAAGGCAGGGGGATTTCTACTCTTACTATTTCTATTCACCGTTGTACTGAGAGGATCATTGTAGCCAGGGCAATAAACAAGGGGAAAAAAAGGCATACAGATTGGACAGAAATAAGCCTGTATGTAGACGAAATTATTGCCTCCATATAAAATCCTCAGGTATCTATAAAAAAACTAAGTGAATTTAACAAGGTTGTGGGATATACAGATATGCAGAAGTCTGTTGTATTTCTGTATTTAGCAATGAACAACTAGTTATTGAACCTAAAAGAAAAAAATGGAGTGCTATATCTCAATATTGTTAAGATTTTTGTTTTCTCAAATTGATCTGTGGATTCAGTCCCAGTCAATCTAAACAGGTAGTTTTTGTAGAAATAACAAGTTTTCTGAATTTTTTGTGGAAATACAAATGACCTAGAATAGCGTAAGCAATTTTGTAAAGGAACAACATTGGAGGACTCACACTACCTGATTTTAAGACTTACTATAAAGCTACAGTAATTAAGGATAGACATGTAGAATAGGATGTCCAGAAATAGACACACATATATAAGGGCAGTTAATTTCAACAAAGATGCTAATTGATTCAACTGATGTGAAACTCAAGAAGAGTCAAAACTATAGCAGTAGAAAACAGGTCAGTGGTTGCAGGGGCCAGCAGATGGTGGAAGAACTCAAGCATCTTGTGTGGTGATGGATGTTCTGCGTCACAGTTGTGGTGGTTACTTGACTGTATACGTTTGTCAAAACTAATTGAGTTGTAGCCTTAAAATCAACTCCCTCAAAAAAAAAGTATCACAGGAGGTCATTTTATGGAAGAGTTCTGAAAATGGCGAGCACATTAGCCAGAATTGCACATTTCATGGTGTAGCCAGAGACTAAGATCCACATATTTTTTTAGCCCAGTTAACAAATGTCTGTCTGTCCAGGTGGTTCATCTGTTAATGTTATTTTTTTTCAGTTCTAGGAAACAGGAAAGAAACTTCAGAATGGTGATGGTGTGATTTTGTTGAACATGTGTTACATATAGGCTGACCAGTTTTTTTTTTTTCATTTGTCTTACTTGACAGGAATGTGAAACCAAGATTGCACAAGAGATAGCCAGTCTTTCAAAAGAGGATGTTTCCAAAGAAGAAATGAATGAAAATGAAGAGGTTATAAATATTCTCCTTGCTCAGGCAGGCTAAACTCTTTTTCTCTATTTTGCAAGCTGCTGCTTTTTAAAAAATAAACATTGTGTATATTTAAGGTATACAATAGGATGATCAATATACCTATATATTATGAAATGATTACTTTAGTTGGGCTAATTGACATTATCTCCTTTTTCTTTTGTGATGAGAGTGCCTGAAACCAGCTCTCTTAGCATATTTCTATTATTCAATACAGTATTATTTACTATAATCATCACATCTGTATTTTAGATCTCTAGACTTACTCATCTTATATAACTGCAACCTTGTAGCTTTTGATCAACATCTCCCCATTTCCCTCACCTCTCACTGAGCCTCTGTTAACCACCTTTCTACTCTGTTTTTTTATGGGTTTGACTTTTTTTTTTTTTTAAGATTCCGCATATAAGTGAGAATGTACAATATTTGTCTTTCTCTCTTGCTCATTTTACTTAGCATAATGTCCTCCAGGTTCATCCATGCTATAAATGACAGAATTTCCTTCTTTTTCATAGCTGAATATTTGTGTGTGTGTGTGTGTGTGTGTGTGTGTGTGTGTCTGTCTGTCTGTCTGTGTGTCTCTGTCTGTACACTACATCTTTACCCATTCATTTTTTGATGATTGGGTTATTTTCATATTTTGACTCTTGCAAATAATGTTGCAGTGAACACAGGATTGCATAAATCAATTTGATATCCTGTTTTCATTTCTCTTGAATATGCATTCAGAAATGGTATTGCTGGATTATGACTTCTATATTTTTATTTTTTTGAGGAATCTCCTTACTGTTTTCCATAGTGGCTGGTATATACCAGTGTATATTCCCACCAGCAGTGTACAAGGGTTCCTTCTCTCTACATCCTTGCCAACACTTGTTATTTTTTGTTTTTTAATAATAGCTATCCTAGCAGGTATGAATTGATACATCATTGTGGTTTTGATTTGAATTTCCCTGATGATTATAGCAACATTAAACATATTTTCATACATCTTTTGGTCATTTGTATCTCTTCTTTTGAGAAATGTTTATTAGGCCTTTTGCCCATTTTTAATTGTTTTTTTTTTCTTCTTGCAATTTAGTTGTTTGAGTCCCTTATATATTTTGGACATTAAAACCTTACTATGTATGGTTTGCAAATACTTTCTCCCATTCCATAGGTTGTCTTTTCACTCTATTGAGTGTTTCTTTGCTGCGTAGAAGCTTTTTAGTCTGATGTAATTCCATTTGTCTATTTTTGCTTTTGTTGTCCTGTGTTGTTGGATCATATCCAAAAAAACTCATTGTCCAGGCAATGTCAGAGAACTTTTTCCCTATGTTTTCTTTTAATAGTTTAATGGTTTCAGGTCTCACATTTAAATCTTTAATCAATTTTGAGGTTTTTTGTTTTTTTTTTTTTTGTATATATGGAGTGAGAAGGTCCAGTTTTCATTCTTTTGCACATGAAAAACTAATTTACCAACATCATTTATCGAAGAGACTGTTTTTTTCTCCATTGGGTGTTCTTGGAACCCTAGTAAAAGATTAGTTGACCATAAGTATATAGATTTATTTCTGGGCACTCTATTCTACTCTGTTTATATGCTTGCACCATACTGTTTTCATTATTATAGCTATTTAATGTATTTTGAAATCAGGTAGTATGATGCTTTCAATATTTTCATTTTGTTTAAGATTGCTTTGACTATCAGTATTTTGTGGTTCTAATATGAATTTTAGGATTTTTCTATTTCTATGAAAAACATTAGAATTTTGATGGAGATTCCATTGAATTTACAGATTGCTTTGGATAGTATGGCTATTTTAACAATATTTTTTTCTGATCCATGAACATGGGACATCTTTCCATTTATTTGTATTATCTTCAATTTCATCAGTGTTTTATAGTTTTAGTGTATGGTGTGTAGATCTTTCACCTCTTTAAATTTATTCTAAGTCTTATTGATGTTATTGTAAATGGAATTGTTTTCTTAATTACTTTTTCAGATAGTTTGTTGTTAGTATATAGAAATGTAACTGATTTTTCAATGTTGATTTTTATATCCTGCGAATTTTCTCAATTCATTTATTAGTTCTAACGGTTATTTGTTGGAGTCATTAGGGTTTTCTATATATAAGATCATGTCATTTGCAAACAGATGATTTTACTTCTTTCCAATTTGTATACCTTTTCTTATTCTTGTCTAATTACTCTGGCTGGGACTTCTACTTCTGTATTGAATAGAAGTGGTTAGAGTGGGCATCATTGTCTTGTTCCTGATCTTAGAAGAAATGCTTTCAACTTTTCTCTGTTGAATATGATGTTATCTGTGGCCTTGTCATTTATGGCCTTTATGATGTTGACATATGTTCCTTTTGTATCCACATTTTTTAGTTTTGTTGAACCATCCTTGCATCCCAGAGATAAATCTCACTTTATCAGGGTATATCAGGGTATATCTTTCTAATGTGTTGAATTTGATTTTCTGGTATGTTGTTAAAGATTTTTGCATCTATGTTCATCAGGGATATTGACCTAAAATTTTCTTGTATTTCCTTGCCTGGCTCTGATGTGAGGGTCATGCTAGACTCGTAAAATGAGTTTGGGAGTGTTCCCTCCTCTTCAGTTTTCTGGAAGAGTTTGAGAAGAATTGGCATTACTTCTTCATTAAATGTTTGGTAAAATTCCCCTGCGAAACCATGTTGTCGAGGTGTTTTGTTGGGATATTTTTGGTTATTGATTTAATCTCATTACTAGTTTGTTCACAGTTTCTGTTTCTTCATCATTCAGTCTTGGTAGGTTGTATGTTTCTAAGAATTTATCCATTTCTTCCAGGTTACCCAAATTTGTTAGTATATGAATGTTCATAGTAGTCTTAAAATATTTTGTATTTCTGTGGTATCAGTTGTAATGTTTCCTCTTTCATTTGTAATTTTATTTGAATCTTCTCTAAAGATTTGTCAGTTTTATTTTCTCCAACAACTCTTGGTTTTATTGATCTTTTTATATCTTTTTTTAAGTCTCCATGTATTTCTGCTGATATTTATTAATTCCTTCTTTATGCTAAATTTGGGTTTAGTTTTTTCTTTTTCTAGTTCCTTTAGGTATAAAGATAGATTGTATTTGACAGTTATTTTTTTCTCTTAATGTAGGCATTTATCACTATATTCTTCCCTCTTTGAATTGCTTTTGCTACATCTAATAGATTTTGGAATGTTGTGTTTTCATTTTAATTTGTATCAAGATATTATTTTCTTCTTTGACCCATTAGTTGTTTAGGAGTGTGTTGCAAGATTCTTTGTGGTCATTATATTTTAATTTGAGCATTTCAACTACAGAGATGTCTTTTACCAAACTTGATTTTAGAGGGACTCTGCCTGTTGTCTGGCCCTACATTTATGTGATGTTTGCTTAAATGTCCAACTGGAGAAAGAAACTTTTCTACTGAATGAATGCATCTTACTGGACACTGTTCTACATGCTTAATTCATTTCATCCACACAGGTCTGAGATTGGTATTTTTCCTAATTTACAGATTGGTGGTGCTTGTTCCATATTGAGATTTGACTTTAAAAAATATTTAAAACATATTCTTCCTGACATCACAAAGTTTGGATGATAACATGGATAAAACCTGGAGGACATTTTATTTATGCTAAATAAAATAAGCCAAACAGAAAGACAAATGTTGTATAAAATGTAACAATACAGATTTTAACTGATAGTTATTGCTAATAGCACCTTTTAGATATTTTTATTTTATTCTTTGCAGGTAAAAGTTGTTGGAGATGAATTGTTTTATTTTCTTTCATTGATTTGACAAATTGCTCTTGAATATCTACTGTATTCTAAGAATAGAGCTGAAGATGAAATATTTACTTCCTTTCTGAGCTTCTCAAGTCAATCTTACTCTCTTCTGGAAATTCCCAGAGTTTAGGGGAAAGGAATGAAGTTTAGGCTCTAACAACAGTCTGTGATACCTAAAGCCTACCCAGTTTTAGTCCTTTTCTGTCACTTCTGAAAAATATTATTTTGCCTAGCAAGGGTATATAATATAACTCTTTTCCCCTGAAGAGAGAATGAGTCTCAGATTATGCCTTTATTTCAGAATTTTTCAGTCTGATGTTTCTTGGGCCATAAACATGTCTGTGTTTGGAAACACATGGGGAACACTGCATATTATATCTCTGAGAGATTCTTCATGTATATTGGGGGCTTTGAGTAGTTTACTTTAAAACTTGACCATAGTGTCTTTCAAGTTTGATCACAGGTACTTATTGCCCTATTGGTACGTATTAGTTTAGAAATAAATGCTGTAGCTCTGTCTACCTGTAGCTCCTCATTCCTGTAGCCTTACACCTATTATTACCTAAGCTTTGTCTACATTGGTTCTTTATGTTGGAGGGGCTAGGTCTTGGCAGATAGGGATTTTTCCCTTTTGGTGATCCTATAAGTTTTAGAAATGCATTTTCTGTTAAAGCAGAATATTTATTGTTTAAATATTATCTCTGGGGACATGAGTTGTGGAAGGCAGTGGCTTGTGAGGAGAAAAATTTTTTTTTCTGTGAATACATTTCCTTCATTAGATTTGCTCTAAGGTGATGCTGACACCATCTCCTGGGTCCTCTTTTCCTTGGTGATGCTATCAGAAGCCACCTTGGCCCTAGAACAGACACTCTCTTTACTGAGGTGTGGGAAGGCATTCAGAAACAGCTGAGAAGCAAAAACTTGAACTTTGGCTTTGTACCCGGTCCACTAGCCTCATAGCCTTTGCAAAATGAGAACATGGGTCTTCTACTTGGCATCTTATGTCTTGAGATGTCTTGAGAAAAATCTAGTCATTCTTCCCAAATAACTTAGTTTACCTTTTGTCAAAGAAATCTTTTTGACAATAAGAAAACAGGATATTTCTTGCTTGTTGCAATAAGCTTTCCCATAATTGTGTATTATGTGTATGGGGCTAAAAAATTCCAGGCAACATAGGAGACCCCCCAAAAGTGACATTTCCTAGACTCATACTCTCAAAGGCGTTTATACCATGATCATTATTTTAGGAGAATGAAATCCTGACTGAACAGGAGGAACTTCTAGCCATGGAGCAATTTCTGCGCCGACAGATCGCCTCAGAAAAAGAAGAGATTGAACGCCTCAGAGCTGAGATTGCTGAAATTCAGAGGTAAAGGAAAGCCAAGGGTTTTGAAATTTCTAAGAATGTTTACTTAAATATAAGCATAATTGTTTCAGCTCTCCAACTTTCATGTAAAAGAATTAAGCATGCAAAGTTAACCATCTTTAAATTTCTTATTCATTAACTGTTAAGAATGGTGTTATATTGAGTATGTTGAGTAGACTAATGAAAACTCAGTAAATCTTAAAGAAGGGAGATAATAGACAAGCATATTTTTCTCTACTTATTTGTAAAGTTTTTCTTGACCTCTTACCCTTAAAGTCGTCAGCAACATGGCCGAAGTGAAACTGAGGAATACTCCTCTGAAAGTGAAAGTGAGAGTGAAGATGAAGAAGAACTTCAGATCATCTTGGAAGATTTACAGAGACAGAATGAAGAGTTAGAAGTGAGTTTCAGGGGAAAATAACCAAAAATCATACTAACTTCTAGAAAGTGGTAGCGACTGCATTATTTCCCCTTAGAAGTTTTCTTTATATTAGAATCCTAAGTAGGAAAACAGATACCAGAATTCCAGTACTTGGGATACAGGCTCAGCTGCTGTAACAAAGAGAATACTCTTGTGGTCTTGTCTAGCACACATCCAGGCCAGCCATCCTCCATGTAGGTTTTTTCCACTTGTGGTCCAAAGTGGCTGCTCTAATCTTCCTCTCTCTTATAAGCAAGAAGGGGAAAAAGGAATCAAGGAATGCTCAGTTGTCGGGGCCAAGGTGCACAAGAGGAACCCAGTGCTGCCGTTCATACCACATTAGCAAAGGCTCAGTCGTGTGGCCATAGCTAGCTGCAAGGGAGGCTGGGAAATACAGGCTGCATGGAAGTGCCGTGTGAGGAGGACGGAGGGTGCACTGTGCAGCCAGCTGCCTGCCAGGGAGGGAAGTCAGTGGGAGTTTGGGATTAGCTATTGATTTGTTACTTCAGCTCTCCTGAGTGTAAATGATTTAGACCTCATAGTAGTTTTTTATAGTTTGATTAAGCACAGTTCAGCTGTAAAATAATGCCTTTTACAAAAGAAAAAGTATATTCACTTTTGAGACTAATCTAGGATTTTATCTTATCTCTAACTTCCTTCTCTGATTGTTGCTAAAATCACTTTTATTTTTATTTAACATATAGTGAGGAGTCAGTTCAAAAACATAAATCTATTATAAACACTAAAAAAATGAATTTATTAAATAATTGTTTTCAGTGGATACATTTGCTTACTTTTTTGGTATTTAGAAGCAGAATTTATATTTTGAATTGTATCCATTCTGGGTCAAGGTTTTGTATCTTATTTGTAGTTCATGTGTATGTCTTCTATTTCACAACTAAATTGATTAAAATAAAATAGATTCTTATGTAGGATACCCTTGCTAACTGTTCTCTGCTCTTGAATCATTGTCATTTTGACCTTCTTGAGTGACAGCGACTTTTTCTGTCATTTCTGAAGATAAAGAACAATCATTTGAATCAAGCAATTCATGAAGAGCGAGAGGCCATCATCGAACTGCGCGTGCAGCTCCGCCTGCTGCAGCTGCAGAGAGCCAAGCCTGAGCCCCAGGCACAGGATGATGAAGAGCTCGAGAAACGTGGCAGTGCCATCCAGCCGCCTAAGGAAGGCGCCCCAGAGACAAAAACAACTAAAGAGCAGCCAAAGGCAGGCAAGGAGCAGGCCAAGCCATCACCGAGCAGAGACAGGAAGGAGACGCCCATCTGAGCATCCCACGGGTCATGGAATCCTCCAGGACTAACAAGACCTGTGCATCTTACTGTAACCCCAAGAGTCAGAGTGCACAACTCTCTGCTGTACATTCTGTAAAGATGTCTTTTCTTCTCAGAGACTCTTCCTTTCACACATAAGACTTTTCCGCGTCAGGCTCAGGTTACAGGGGAGGACAAAGCAGTGGATGCTTTGTGGGCTTGTAGGGGACAGACAAGTTTTCCAGATAGTCAGCTTATTTGAAGATTAATTTTCTTTGTTAACTTAAAATAACTATTTTAACTCCTGAGTGGCTTCTTTTTAAACCAAAAATCATCTTTGCTTTTTTATTACGGCAGAATCAGGATCTCTTTTTCTCATTCAGGGGGAGGGACCAAACAAGGTAAATACTGTTCCTGCCTTGTGGCTCACCCCACAGTCTCACCCTCCAGGGTCACTGCTTACCTAGTCACTCTTGCTTGTGCCTTTTACACCTTCTTGGTGCAGATTATATCATGGGGAGCTGCCTCATATTTCCTGACTGGCCAGAATGGCTCTTACTGGGGTCACCTTTACCCACCCTTGTCACTCTCCTTTGACAGTCCTAAACCACAGTCCTTGAGCCTGAGTTACCAGAAAGGCCTAATTGGTCACATACAGAGCTGCCTGTGGAGCCTTCCTGCCAGCCCTGGGGCTGTGTGTCCCAGTGTGGAGGAGGGGCCACTTCACTCTTGGCTCCTCCTGCTCCCTGCTGCTTGTGATCAGCAAATGCTTTTCACTGGGTTGGTTGAAGGTAGCACCTTGACCTAAGAAATCCACGCGAAGGATCTGTTTCCCAAACTAGAAATCTTCTGTGTTATTGACCTTCCCTTAAAAACAGGATGACTTAGATTGCTTGCTTGGGCTAGAATGTAAACGTCTCTTTGCCTGAATAAGCCATATATATGCTGTTAAACAAAAGTTTTCAATTATTCATATCGTCTCAATGAACCTGCTGATGGACTCCTAATTGATACGAGACTTAGCAATAGAAAAAAACCTTACCTTGTAATGGTAGCTGTGACCCCAACCCCACTTTCTTACTTTTGCCACTTCCCTGGCGGCCTGAGGCTTCTGGGAGGCCTGCTTTCAGGCACCTGTGTTCAGTCACACTCTGTCCGAATAAATTGCACCCTGAGGTAGGTCAGCTTCATGGCTGTGAAGACAAACCACACAGTAAAGGTGACAGAACCCCCGCACCCCGGCTGAGGGCTCTGTCCTCTTCTCCTCCTAGTTAGTATTTATTTTCAGCACCTGTTTGATGCGGTTTTTATCCTCTACCTATTGCACTGTTGTGACTTGTTGGCCATTATTTGATTTTTGTACGAAAAAAAGCTTTGTTATAGAAATCAGCATACTATTTTTTTAAATCTGGAGAGAAGATATTATGGTGACTGAAAATATGGTCAGGTGTCAAAATATAAATGTATAAAAATCTTGCTGTCCTGTTGGTCATATTACTACATTCATTTTATATTTGCTCGCTATATTGGAGGTTTCTTTTTTGTTTGTGTAAACTAATTTCTATCAAGGTGTCATGGATTTTTAAAATTTAGTATTTCATTACAGTTGTCTCAGTGTTGGTTAACTAATTTTTGTCAGGACCATTGATCAAGCAAATAAATTCAACAGCCATTTGAGAAAAAAATGCTTATTTTTGTACATTTTTTTTTTTGAAATGAGTTGGTTTAACACTTTAAGGTCCAAGAGTTAAAAAGTAGTGTTTTAATTCATTTTGTGTTCCCCACCTAGGCAGTTGGTGCCCACTCTCTGGCTACTAGGGTTTGCAGCAGCTGGATTCTGGCGCCCCGCCCCCCCCGCTCCCCGCCCGCCACCGGTGCTTGCTGCTCAACAAGCATGTATGCACAATCCAGGTGACTGGGTCTGCACCTTCTTCTGTGATGTCCTAGTTCCAAAGGAAAGATTTGCCTTTCTAGCATGATGTGCAAATCAGCTGGTCTAACTTGGCAAAAAAAAAAAAAAGGGTTGATTATTGCAGTTGCTTTCCTTAAGGGGATTGCAGAGGTCTGTCAGGCAGATGACCTGACTAGTCAGGCAATTCATGAGTGACTGATTTTAAGATTCCATTTCTGGGAGAGCTGAAACTAAGTCTCAGTTTGTTGTCGTAGAGCTTAGTATAAACAGGAAACAAGCTCAGAGTAGTAATGTGACCCACAGTGGTGGCTGTTACCTGCATTGTTGCCACATATTCCTGAAACCAAGAGGGAATAAAGTGGTGCCTGTGTAGGTACCCTGGGCCCATAAGTTCTGATAGATTCAAAATGGACACTGGGAAGGAGTAAACACGTATGACTTTCAGCTTAACTGGAGCACTACAGCTCTAACAAAAGGCAAGAAATTGCTGAAAATTCCAGCTACAATTAGAGGAAGCAAGAGTGGTCTTTTCGTGAGGGTGTAGTCTTCTGTGAAAAAGTTTTACCAATAATTTTTCATTTTCTCACGGGGATAAAAAATATATAGAATTTATTGTTATTGAGCCAATGACATCTGCTGGCCTTCTGAGGCAAGGAGCAACAGTATAGAAGGTATCGTAAGTTCTTTGGAATGAAACATTAACTCAGCCCACTGGGCCACCCACACACATGCACAACCAAAAGGTGACTCTAGGGATGAAGAATCCCAAGTAGAGTCACCCTGTACAGCAACCTGGGTTCAGTCTGCTGACAGGCTGGCCTTACTCTAGGGTTTCTACGTGAAATGCACTGTGTTATATTTGAATTTCAGATCCAGTGAATATTTATGAGTATAAAGGTGCCCCATGCAATCTATATTTGAGTATCCTGTTTAGAGGGGATTTTTTTGAGCCCTTTTGCCTACAGTAGTACCCTCAATAACAAGACCTTTCCTGGCTTTTCTCTCCTTTTCTGTATTTTTAAGTCTAGCCACACTGCCTTCATTTCTGAACTAGCAATGGGGCTGATAATGCCTACTCCAAAAGGCAAAGTGATCCAAAGTAATGTACAAATCAGTTATTACATGAAACAGAAAAGGACCCTGTGTAATCAAATGTAGGACAAAATGCATGAGCATGAAAAGCTGACAGTATTAAGTAGGTGGAACTGGGAGAAGGAATGATTTATAATTTATAATAAATAAGGATTTACCAGATTTACAAGATTTACCTCTGCCTCAAGTGTGGGGACACTCATTAAGTACATGCATGTATTCTGATGCCGATACCTATGGGTGGAATGTTATTTGGGCACTAAAGGAAACGAGTAAAAGTTGATAACCCAAACATAACAGTCTAGGCAGCTAGAGCAGACAGCTACACTGGTCCTATGACCCTGTACCTGGTGAGTCCTCACTGCAGGTGGGTCATCTGCAAGAAAGCTGCCCCTGGATATTCTTGGGCTTTGGGATTGCATGCCAGCTCAGCAGGTGATGCTGGCCATCACTGCTGATGTGGTCATGACCACCTGTCACGATGTCCAGTCACCAAGTGGGTGTCAACACGATACATCTTAAAGTATTCATTTGTAAATGAGGAAATAAAATGCAAATATGAATCTTGTTGATTACTGTGCTATTGGAGTTAAGATATCAAAATTATGGAAAGAACATTAATATGGAAAAGGTAAGATCCCCACCAACTGATTCTAATAAGGCCTTGTTATAAAAAAAAAATTTCGCCTTATTAGGAGTGCTGGGTCTCAGGCTGGACCTGCTGGATCATAATGTGCATTTTAATAAGATCCCAGGTGACAGATCACAGTAATATTTGAGTAGCATTGTTCTAAATTACCAATATTTTACTAGAGATATTTAAAAGCCAAAACCCAGCATAATTTCGGAATAAATGACCACCCAAATATTGTTAGAAATAAATACAGCAAAGTTGCAGGATACAAAATCAAGACAAAAAATCCATTGCATTCCTACATACTAATAATGAAGTATCAGAAAGAAATGATTATAAATGCAACAAAAATGATAAAATACCTAGGAATAAAAAAGGAAGTGAAGGATCTGTACACTGAAAACTATAAGACATTATTGAAAGAAATTGTAGAAATGGAAAGATAGTCCATGTTCATGTATTAGAAGAATTAACATTGTTAAAATAGCCATATACAGATTTAATGCAATCCTCATAAAAATCCTAATGGCATTTTTAACAGAAATAGAACCAAAAAAATCCTCAAATTTGTATAGAACCTTAGAAGACCCTGAATAGCCAAAGCAATCCTGAGGCAAAAAAGAGAAAAATCTGGAGGTATATTCCCTGACTTCAAATTATATTACAAAGCTACAGTAATTAAAACAAAACAAACAGTATAGTATTGGCAGAAAAAGACACAGACCAATGACACAAAATTGAGAGCTCAGATATCCCTTGCATATGGGCAACTAATTTTTGACAAAGGTGACAAAAACATACAATGGAGAAAGTCACATGCAAAAGAGTGAAACTAGACTGCCATCTGTTACCATACACAAAAATTAAAATGGATTAAAGACTTGAATATAAGACCTGAAACAAAATAATGTGGAAGAAAACATAGGCACTAAACTTATAGATCTTGGTTGCAGAGGGGTCTTTGTGAATTTGACTCCTAAGGCAAGGGAAATACAAGCAAAAATAAATGAATGGGACTAGAGCAAACATACCTCTCTGGTAAGGGGCTAATATCCAAAATAATATAACTAAGTCATACAACTCAACCACACACACACATAATTAAAAAATGGGCAGAGGAACTGAATAGACATTTTCTTCAAGACAGATGGCTAACAGAGAAGCTCATGAAAAGATGCTCATCGTTATTAAACATCTGAGAAATGCAAATCAAAACCACAATGAGAAATTACCCGTTAGACAAGAAATGTGTTGGTGAGAATATAGAGAAAAGGGAACCCTCTCACACTGCTGGTGGGAATGTAAATTGGTGCAGTCATTATGAAAAACGTACTGAGGGTCCTCAAAAAATTAAAAATAGGAGCTACCATATGACCCTGCAGTCCTTCTGGGTATTTACCCCCCAAAATGTGAACATGCTTATTTGTAAAGATGTACATATCCATGTTTTTTTGCAGCATTAGTCACAAAAGCCAAAACATGCTAAGTGTCTGACAGATGATTAGATAAAGATTGTACATATATATGATGAAATACTGCCAAATGTGATATGGATGGATCTTGAGAGTTATCAATCATGCTAAGTGAAGTGAAATAAGTCAGACAAAAACGGAGAAGAACCATATCATTTTACTTATGTGGGATATAAAACAAAAAGCAACAAATGATCAAAAAACTCAGATACAACAGAATGGCACAGGAGTGAGTTTGGGAAGGAGAGTAGGGTAACGGGGATCAAATACATGGTAATGGAAGGAAACTAAGCGTGGGGTGGTGAGTACACAAGAGACTAATACTACATAATACAGTTGTCATATGTCATAGTATAAAGTTTGACCTGAAATTTGTTTACCAATGTTATCCCAGTTAAAAAATAAATACGCTGATTAGTGTGAAAGATTCATATGCTAAAATTACTAAAAACTCCAAGTAACGAATTTTGCCAAATTTAAACCAGTAAAATTTGACCTAAAAAAAAAAAAAGACTTGGTAGAAATAAACCTACAATAGTGCCGTAAAGTGCCACATGGACTTTTCCACCCGCTCCCCGCCTCCACATCGCAGCTCTAGTTGCATCCGCTGGCTCCTGCTAAGCCAGTGCCATCTCCTCCTAGCCACTATCTTAATCATTGGGAAATCTAAGATGGCCCGTGCCTGGAGGTAGAGGGAAGATGGTCAGTAGCAGAGAGGGTCAGAGGGTCACACTGATGATTTGCTCACTGATGGAAGTCCCTCCAATGGAAGCCTGAGGGCAAAGGTACAGTAATTCTGGTATTGACAATGTCACCAACCATCATTTGCAGGAAATCAGCTTCACAAAAGAAGCCTACAAGAAGTCCATCAGGGTACATGAAACTGACCAAAAGGGAACTTTGAGACCAGAAAGAGTAAAAACTTTCCTGATGGGAGGCAGAACAATTCAAGTGCATCTTGCTAATTTTCAAAGCACTACCAGTTTGTTATTGGTGAAACATGAATCCAGACAGCAGGTGTTCCCTGCTGGACTACCTGTGAAGATTGTGTGACACCATGTATGTCAAGTTTTCTAGGTAAACAATCCCTCCCCACCCCGCAAATAATTTCTGTTAAAACTAAAACTAGTTTAATTCTCTGTAGAAAATGGGAATCAAATTGGCTTGAGGAAGTCCCCCACAGAAAATCCCTTCATCAAAAATGTATCACTGTTGAAATTTTTGTGTTTATAGTCAAGAGGTTCTCAAAGTCAAAACCTCCACTGGGTCTAAACAGTCATATTCAAAGGATCACAAAATTTCCTCAGTTTTGGAGTTTCTGATAGATTTGAGAGTTAGTTTTTCTTCTTCACCCTCATCTAAAATGAAATCTGGCATTCTAGTGGGGACATAGGACTCTGCAGGCCCTGACCTACCCAGGTCACTTAAAAACCATGGAAGACCTAGTCACCCTTCCCGTGAGGTCCTCTAGTCCACCCATCCATGGACTCCAGCGCAAGGAACAAATGGGGGCATGGGCCCAGCCAGCCTCCTTCCTCCCATTGGCACTTCCCTCCTGTGGCCAACTCTTTTTGGGGGCCTGCTAGATCTAGCATGAGTTTATTAAGGCTTAAGGAAGAAATTCAAAAATTTAAGAGAAACCACAAAGTCTTGGTTACTCTCGTTTATTTCCATATTCAACTTCTTTTCCTCTGATTTGAATCAGAGGATAATTAATTTTAAAGAGGCCATTTACTTGAATTGCTGGGAGGATCCTTCTTTTCCTCCCTTTTGCTCACTGCTTGTCTCCTGGAACTTTGCACAGAAACGTTACCATACACGGAAATGACTACTTGAGTCCTGGGGCCTGGGATGCAGCACTTTCCTATAGATGGTCAGTTTAAAAGCTTGCAGCTCTCTCCCGCTGAGCTGCATCTGCGTAGCATCGCACCTAATGCTTCCTAAGTACCCCAAGCCTGCCTGGTGCCTCAGGCACTCCATGTTCCCCTGGAAAGCTGGCACTGGAAGGAACGTGAGATTCTGAACACGTTTCCTTTGGTATATTCAGCTTCAAGTGCGCCAAGAAACACTCATCCCAATAGAAAGTGGGATCTGGACCTAACAGATCTGAGATCAGTAAGCACAGTGCACATAAGTGCCTGCTCAGCAGAGTAAGACTCAGCCAGGATAGTGTTCCCTGACAGGACACCAGCTGCTGGGGCAGCTCTCAGGGGGTGAGTACGGTAGCTCTCTCAGAACTCGGCACTTGCCCAATTCAGAGTTAGAGAGTTCTAGAAAAACTACAGTCGTCTGGCACCACAGAAATACCCGCAAGTCTTAAGGCCAAAAGTCACAGGTAAAAAGGTGACTCCCAAGCCACTCCACTGAACAGTCAAATAGGAAGTCTGGGGGCTGGGTAAATTCAGTAAGGGACACTCTGAAAACCCACAAAAGCTTGAAAACATTTTTCTCCTAGACAAAGGGAAGAGCAGCAGGGACCATAAGCCACGAGGCAGGCAGGCTGGTGAGGGGGGTGGAGTGCTCAATGCAGGCCTGTGTGTGTTTTTGTGTGTGGTGGGTAGGGGGGCGCTGGGACGAGGAGCGGGGGCTGTCAGTGACCAAGTACACTGGCTGAGGAATAGCTCTAAGTTTTGAAAAATAGTTTTCCTCTTCATCTTGGTTCTTCAAAAGTCCTAATACACCACAGAATATCTTAAGATTAGCTACCCAATATTAAATACTCATGAGGATAGAATTATCAACACTGTATTCATTTTTTCTATTGTGAAGTTATTAGTTAGAGTATAAACTGTTTTGCAGTTTTTGTTTTTGCCTCCTGGGGGATTTCAAAGAACTGGTGAACCATCAATTTTATAATTTGCTGCCTCTGTAAACCTGCTTTTTTCCCTTAGCAGATCCTGTATAACGAAAGGCTGCAGTTAGACAGCATCCAACGTCCCTTGCTGTTGCCAGGATTTGGCTGCCACTGCTCTGTAACACACCCCACAAAGAACGAGCAGCACCTCAGGGAGCTCGGTGCCCAAGACGCCCGTAGGGTACATACGAACTTCAAAGAAATTACTAAACTAGTTAAAAGACAAATATTTTAATCTAGTTTTCCCATTTTATACTAAATCATTAATGCAGGTCTCAAATTGCATTTATTTGCAGACATCTAGAAAAACAATCAAAAGTGTATATATCTCTCTATACAGATCTTATGAATAAATTTTATTTGGACAAGAGAACTTGTGCCACAACAGTTTTAAACAGCATGATTAAAGACTGCAACACTCTCAAGAGTGGTCACAGATATGTACAGTATATGAAGAAAAAGTTGCACCTCAGAGCTGATCATGATCAAGTTAAAAACACCTGACATACAGTATACGTGCTAATAAATTTCATTCAGGTCATGACCAGCATGAAGAAAAATTCATGACATAGATACTCAGCAAACGTTCTGTAAATGTGTACAGCAATATGCTGCATTTAAGAGTTAAAATCAGGTTCTACTTTAGTGTTAGCATCAAGCCCTTAGGAGAAATACAAAAAAATCTCCTTTCCCATTAACACACGTCAGAAACTATTCACACTTCGGGCTGGACTCGGCGGTAGCCACAGCACCCCACAGGTCCTTGCCTGTGTGGGAACAGTGAGGGCTAATACTGAAGGTCTCTCACATCCTGGCTCACAGCCGCCTTCTGGCTATAATTCCATCTATCAGTCATTAAATAAAACCAGGAAAAAGCAACGCAGATCTCTGGGAATCTCATCCCTTCCATAAGGAAAATGCTCTGCCAATTCAAGTTTCATTCGGTCAGGAAGACAGAAGGATTTAAGGCTTTGGTGACAATTATAATCCTCTGAGAAATTATTTTTCCTTAAAGTCAAGATAAGATAATAGTGTTTACTGTACTTTCTCTTGACTCTTAAAATCCCTGGTGTTGGTGTAGGCAACTTGCACCTGTAATTAAGTCTGCAAGAGAGGAAGGTCTCTCCTCCCCAAGGCTGTCCCCGCTCACACACGTGTGGAATACGTGTCGAATATGTGTCGAACCTCGGCTTCTAGGAAGCAGGAAAGACACCGAGATTTAAGCTTTCTAGTAGGTTGAGGAAGCTGTGCTCATGGCATCTTCAGAGATTTTGGTATTGGCAGGGTGGATGCTTGCAAAATACTTGACATCACTGTCACGATCCATCTGAAGAGCCATGACGGTCTGTTCTACAGCTTCCTGATGACAGCTGGCAGAGGTTAAGAAATATTCTGGAAATGAGAAGTGTGGATTACAAACAAAATTAGTCTAACATTTCACAGTTTTGTCAAGTACAAGTACACGAAGTTCTTAGTCATTATAAAACATGGTTTTTCTACAATAAACACAGGCTATGTTGAATTATAAACAGTAATCCAAACTGCCTTGTTGTATGAAAAACATCCCCGAACATAAGAGAATTATCAGATTTATCTTGACTTTTTGTAACAGGCTCAATGGCAGCAGAGTGAATATACACATTAACGTCTATACTTGTTACAGCTATGAATTAGTAGCTCAGTAAAAGGAAACACTTCTGAATACTAACTGTGTGAGTGCGTGCGTATGTGCGCACGTGCGCACACACACACTGCAAACCAGTCATCTCTAGCCATTTTACTGTAATTGCTATTAAACAAAAATTAAATGAATTCCAAAGGAGAAAAAGAAGCAATATATATTTACCCATATTCTTTAAAGTATATTATAAACATCTATGTTTTATTCATAGGTTCATGCCTTCAAATAATATTAGGCATTTTGGGAGGATTAAATAAGTAAAACCACCCAAATTTTGAGGTGCTTATAATTTACATGAAAACAAATACATAGGACATTTATCTTCTGCCTAATGAATGGAAGGGAGGAAACACAAACATGCCTCCTAGCTCCCAAACAACATGACAGATGTCACAAGGAGTGTGCCAAAGGCAGCAACTTTTCATAGTCGTAAGTGAATGTCCAATTTTTCAAACTACTAAGTTTTAAATTATAAAAAGAAACTGAATTAGAACAGAAGGCCAAATAGTTCACAGTCCCTTTCCGTGTCCTTTAATCTTCTGTGTCCTCTTGCAGAGGGAACCACTATTAACTTACAATATACTCTTCTACCAGGTTATTTCCATGAACATATTACTCTTCTGCTTAGGTACTTATCTATTCAGGTAGTCTATGAACCTCCTCCCCGCCACAGACACTTTTCCTAAAAGAGTCGCCTACCTACCTTTTTCTAGTAGAGTTTGTCTTAATGTCTTTGCAAGCAGCACCCTAACATTGGGAACCCTATCATTTGCTAAGGTTAGCAGATGTGGCATCAGATGCGCAGCAAATTGGTCCATGGGAAGGCAATCATCTTCAATGACAGTCTGGGGAAAGGAAGTTAACGGCTTTAGATTCGCCAATTTAGTATACCCAAGCCATAATACTAATTAAAATAGTCTTTCAGTAACAATATAATTGCTATAGATTATAGTTACTGCTTTTAAACAATATTCCAGGCATTTGGGAACTCAAAACAAAAATGACATAACTAAGTCCCCACTGAGAGACAGTTTTCAACGGCTCCATGGAAACCTGCAGTGTGCAGTCACATTTGTTTCACACCTATGCTGTGGGCCATAGACCCTGAGTGCCCCCTAGGAGACCATTGTGAATGTGCCAGCTTTACGAAGGGCTCAGTGGACGGTTGTGACAAAGGGTGAACCTGGCACATGCATGGCTGAGAACAGGGGATCCTGCAGACAGCCGGGTGCAAAGTCCTGTTCCTTAAGAGCAAGAGTAGTGCTGAGTGAGGCAAGGAGTGAAAGAGTAAGTGTAGATCTAGACAGAAAATGTGCCACAAACAGGTAAGTCCTCACTTACCTGGCAGACAAAGACAAAGGCTTGTCGACCAGACCACTTCGGACATCTACCAAAATTCTCTACAAGCTCATTGATGAGGTCCACTCCAAATGTTGGTGGTGTCGCCATGTGCAGCTTCTTCACCATCTCACTGACCTAGAAGGGTGAACGTGGAGGAGTGAGGAACAGTTTCTGTTTTATAATCTTATTAAATACTTTGCTGATTTAAGATTGTAAAAATTTTAACACATACCAACTTGTAGGAAATCCAACGAACCGAAGAAACTTTATCTGCACATAGATTCAGAGCAATGGGGCGTAAATAGTCATAAACATCTCTGGGACTATATAATTCTAGAAGTAAAATCAGCTGTCTACAAAAATGAATTATAAAAATTAATTAAAATTTTAAAATAAGGCAAATAAAAATAGGTTAATCATCTGAATAATTTGTAACACTGAATATTACTTGTAAGATGACCACATGCTAAGATCAGTGGTTAACCTGGTCTCTTATGTAGAGAATTACCTCTAGACTCTATATATCTGGAAATGCATTTAAATACTATGCAAATTCAAGAAGCATCTCTTCTCCCTAGAGAAGATGTAAAGAAAAGAGGATGCTGTAGAATTCTGTGTCCACAGGGACTGAGGCAGAGCAGAGCATTTCCTTGTACATTCCACTGGAGCATGGAACACATTTTTCCCATAGTAGCTGTTAAGAATGTGCTGAGAAACCTCCATCTACAAATCAGTTACCTAAATAAGAAAGTTCTAGCAGTTTATGGTAGCCTGATGAGTACCCGTCAAGGCTCTAAGCAGCTTCTAAGGGAATGACACGTTTACTGAGAACAACATAAGTAACTGGTCTTCTGCCAACTGTTTATATTATGCCTGATGAGGACTGAAGATTAATAGCATCTACCAGGCTAATTTGAGTAGATGCAACAATGCGCATGAAGAAATACCTTGAATAGAAATGAAACTTTTGCCTTTCAGATTTTATGTTTAAGATTATTTACATTACTTCATAATGGCCCTAAAGCACTATAGTAGTGATGCTGGCAATTTGGATATGTCAAAGAGAAGCCATTAAGTGCTTCCTTTAAGTGAAAAAGTGAAAGTTCTTGACTTAATAAGGAGAGAAAAAAATCATATGCTGAAGCCGCTAAGATCTATAGCAAGAACAAATATTCTATCTGTGAAACTGTCTTATAACTTTATCAAAGATATGTACATATAGGGGAAAAAATAGTACATTGGTAGGGTTTGGTAGTATCTATGGTTTCGGGAATCCATTGGAGATCTTAGAAAGTATCCCTTATGGATAAGGGGGAACTTCTCTACAACAGTAAATACAGATAATGTAGCAATGACAAATGTACCTGTTTATATTCTTAAACAAATCCTCTAAGAGAAACGTACACTTATTGACTCTATTTTCAGACACCGCAAACTTTCTCACTGGCCTCCCTGAGTGTGCATGAGAATTTTTGGGGTCAGAAAAGGAAATTGGGGAAAGGTGGGCAGGCAGAAAGTGACTGACAGACCTTGGAGGACAGGTGTGAAACACCCTGCACTCCCCTGGGCTCTTCTCTCAATCAGCACAAACGCCTTAAGCTGCTGGTGGAGACATACTGAAGCTGGGGGCAGAGGAAAAGAAAAAACTCTCTATCCCAGGAAGAGGAGCAGTAAATCTTCTTAAGCTAATACCCTACATCGACACCAAACAGAAGTATCCTCCTGCTAAGGAGGGCCAGGAAACCTCTGCCCAAGGTTGTCCACAGAGATTACAAGACAGAGACTGGATGCCACAGGGAAAAGGCAGGGATTCTGAGAAAGTCCTGGCCCACCGGGCCTCCCAAAGACTGAAGTGAACCACAATAACACAGATTCTCCCCTTTCCCAACACAAGCATACCACATTGTAACAGTGGTCTACAGCTTTGGGAGGGGCAAGAGACCCAGATGTTTTGCAAAGGTGCAGGAGCAGCTAAAAGCTGAGGTGGAATAGTTACACATGAAAAGGTCTAACAGCATTCTAGCTCCCAAGCTCAACAAGAAGCAAAGCAACCCACAGATAGAATTAAAGCTTATGGTGCACTGAAGGTAACCACAACAACAAATCCAAATTCAGCCTGTTCCTGGCTGGATGAACTAATGGACTAACCCTCTGCACTAATGGTAATAAAGGAGTGTGCCCATTTCTAGTAAGAAGTCAAGCAAGAAAGAACTCAATGGAGTGACACCTTTAATGTACTGAAAGAAAAACTGTCAAGCCCCAAATTCTAAACCCAGGAAAAATATCTTTAAAAATGCAGGTGAGGTCTAGAATCCAGACTATATAAAGAATTCTTACCACTCGACATCCCAATTTAAGACCAACAACCCAATTTATAAAATGTCAGTGGACTTGAATAGACGTTTTTCCAGAGAATATGTACAAACAGTCAACAAGCATATTAAAGGTGCTGAACATCACTAGTCATTCAGGAAACACAAATCAAGACCACAATGAGATGATACTTCGTACTCACTGTAATAATGACTATAATTTGTAAAAAAGAAAATAGCAAATGTTGGGGAAGATGTGGAGAAACTGGAACCTCTGTGCACTGCTGGTGGGAATGGGAAATGGTACAGCCACTGTAGAAAACAGTTTTAGTGGTTCCTCAGCAAATTAAACAAAGAATTACCAATGACTCAGCTAATCCACCTCAAACTGAAAACAGGTGTTCAAATAAAACCTTGTACATAAATGTAAACCTGTACATGAATGCTCAGAGCACCATATTCACATCAGCCAAAAGGCTGAAACAACCCAAATGCCCATCAATGGATGAATGGATTTTAAAAAGTGGTATATTCATACAATGGAGTATTATGTAATCATGGAAGTAATAAAACTATGAATAAATTTTGAAATCATTGTGCTAAGTGAAGAAGCCAGACACAAAAACCACATGTTATATAGTTCCATTTATGTAAAATGTCCAGAATAGGCAAGCCAATAGACAGAAAGTAAACTAATGATTGCCAGGGGCTGGGGGCAGGGGTTTCCTTTTAAGATGATGAAATGTTCTAAAAACAGACTATGGTAATGGTTGTTTAATATTGTGAGTATACTAAATGTCACCAATGGTAACTTTGGTTATGTGTACTTTGCCACAATTTAAAAAAAGAAAAAAGAAGAAACAGACTTTGAAAAAGCTGAGAAATTTCACTGCTGGAAAGACCCGCATTATGAGAAATGTTAAAGGAATAGGGTACCAGACAGAAACCTGAATCTATACAAATTAATGGACAAATCCAGAAAAAATAAAGATGAAGTAAATACATATCCCTTCAAAATACAGTCTAATAAGTTGTTACAACTTACTCAGCCAGTTCAGCCCGAAAACGCCAATTTCTACTATTATCTGTCACCAAAAACTCCTGAAGTTGATAAAGATATTCTCTTCTTTTGTCAATATGAAGAAGCTGAAGTAACAAAATAAAAATATTCACTAAGACAAGGTACAGACATTACTTCTTTTACCAGACTGCTTAAAAATTACTATAAATAATATGGATAATTCTTCTGAAGGGAACACATGTTGTAGGTACATTTGTTTTAAAAATTGGTAATGAGTTCAGTTCATTTTCCAATGATAATCCCATTTACCTTCAAGAGTCATTATTTTCTTTTGAAAGATATGATTCTTAAGCCAGTGAGTGACCTCCACTGAACTCAGTTAAATCTCTCCACAGCTATACTATAGCACTCATCCACTTTATTCGTGACACCCCCATTACCACAAACTCTTCAAAGATAGTAACTATGCTTATTCATACATGTGAGCCCAATGGATGGCACTATGATGGCACACAGTAGGTGCTCAGTAAATATCTGTTGCATGAAGAGAAGAAATTTATCCCAATAAAATTTTAAAAGCAGGTTTACAGTCAACAGGGGGGAAACCCAAAAACCTAATATAAACAAAAGCAAGTAAACATACATAACTATATATCAAATAGATAAGAATCACACACGCAAAAAGTTTAAGTCTGAACTTGGTGCTCTGACCATACATCTTGACTGAATATGTTTTAAGGACAGAAAGTGCTGAAGGAAATCTTGAACATTACTACTTAGTTGATTTGATGTTGAAATTATTATTGGTGAAGTAATTCTGAAACTATTTCATGTATGTAGTAGAATCAAATGACGAAAAATATACTAATGCTCTTAACAAGAGTTTTTACTATGACAGAAAATAAAAAATATAAAGTGAAAAAAGGTATTAGATTGGAAGTGGAGATATCAATATGATCTCAATAATTAAAAACAAACAAACGAACAAACAAACAAACAGCTCTGCCTAGCTTCTATCCTCCGAAAAAGCTTAAAAGAAATGATATCCCAGGAGCAGTGAGTACAACTAGTGGCTTCTAAATGGTACTCTACTAAAAAGACGAGAGCTCACTGAAGAAAGAGCTGACTTTAGTCTGGGGTTGAAAAAGAAGGTGGGCCTAAAAAGTAAGGACATGTCTAAAAATTAGAAAACAAATAAAAAAAAATAGGAGGCAACTTTAAGAGGTTTCTGTCAGCCAAATTTGATGCTCAAACAAATGACAAAAATAAATTACACTGAATAAAAACACTAATTCCACACTGACACTAAAAAAATTTCCAGAAAGGGGGAGAAAGGGGAAATGTTATCTTTACACAAGAAAGACAACTAATAAATGCAGAAGAAATTATAAAATCAGTATTTTACAACCAACACAGTTAACAACTGATTCAGGCAAGAACCGCGTATAAATGCATGGATGCAAAAAACTCTGGGTGAAAGACTTGGGTGAAGGGAAGATGTTAACAGATTTGAAAGCATCATCCCATCAAGTTATTAATCACAAAAGTGAAAGGTCATTTTATAATGGAGAAAGTGAGCCAAAACCACCATAACCAAGTGACTGACTCGGTATCTCCAATGATCTTAAGAGCGAACATCACTTTAGCCCTAATGTGATACATTCAGAAAACACCAATAACCTATATAGACAAGTAGTATTCCTGCAAAGAAAACATGTTTAACCTGGATCTAACTGTGTAACAGCATTTAGAAAATTTTGAATCGAGGGCCATTCCATAAAACTAGCTTGGCCTCTTAAAAAATGCCAATGACTTTAAAGACAAAAAGTCAGGGAAACTGTTCTAAATTTAAGAGGACTAAAGATACATGATATTTAAATTCAATACGCAATTCCTGATAGGATTCTAAATAGAGGAAAGAAAAACTATAAAAGAGGTTATTAGGAGAGTTATAAAAATTTCAGTATGATCTATATACAATATAACAACACAGTATCAATGTTTTAAAAGTAGCATTGTAAGAGGTCAAACCTTAGAACTGTGAGAGAGGCAATTTCAAGGCTAAAGTCTAAGAAACAATAGTATTCCAGGACTAAACAATCTGTAAAGTCAAGGCTGTTCACCTTAGACACCAAAGATCCCTCATCAAAGGAGTAAGGACTAAGGGTAAATTTTTAGACTCATGAAACACCACTAAAGTCTTTAAATTTAATGTTCATGAAATTTTGTTAACATATATTTAATTCAACAATTTTGAAAAAAAGTACAAATATTTGTAAACTTGTTTTAATGTCATTTAAAAATGAAATTTAGCATAACTATTTTTAAATTAAAAATTAAAATGACACAAGCAAAACTGATCAGAATGGAACTATTTCTTTTTAAATCACAGCTATCAATTTATGGCTACATTTTCTTATATAGAGCAAAAAGAACCAATCTTGGTGGTAGCAGAAAATCAAAATTTTAGATCTACAGTAAAATTTTAGTGTTTTTATGCAAAAGAATTTAAAAGTTACCTTCAGAAAATCATGCAAGTGTTTAAGGACACCTATCCTGACTTCATCAAGGTCTTTTAAAAATCCATTAAAAATTGGAACCAGATCTGCAGCGGTCAACTGATCTCCAAGAATAACTGCAAGCTCATGGATGGAGAAGGCTAAAGTTCTTCGAACTTTCCACTGCAGAAATAAAAATTACTGCATTAGTAAGGTAATCACAAGTACTTCGTACTTGTGAAAACAACAGTAGTCGTCTCCCTCCCTGATATCTTATCTGCAGTTTCACTTTCTGAGGTCTCAGTTCCTCTGGTCAGCCACAGACCCAAAATATTACATGGAAAATTCCAGAAATAAACAATTCATAAGTTTTAAACTGAGTACCATTCTGAGTAGCATGATGAAATCTCACACCATCCTGCTCCATCCCACCTGGGACATGAATCATCAACCCTTTGAGTCCGAGTCTCCACGCTGTGTATGCTCTCCGCCTATTAGTCACTTAGTAGCCATTTAGGTTATCAGCTTGACTGTCATGCTATCCCAGTGCTTTGTTCAAATAACACTTATTTCTACTTAATAATAGCACCAAAGCACAAGAAAAATGATGCTGACAATTTGGATATGCCAAAGAGAAGCCGTAAAGTGCTTTCTTTAGTGATAAAATGAAAATTCTCTTAATAAGGAAAGAAAAATTGTCTGTTGAAGTTGCTAAGATCTATGGTAACAATAAAACTTCTAGCCATACAATTCTAAGAAAAAAAAAATGTGTTAATATGCTTATGCTGAAAGCACATTCAAATAACTTATTATTGTTAAAATTGTTCCATTTTATTTAGTTATTATTGTTAATCTCTTACTGTGCTTAATTTATAAACTAAACTTAATCCTAAGCATGCATGTATAGGAAAAAACTGTATATATAGGGTTCACTGCTATCCGTGGTTTCAGGCATCCACTGGAGGCCTTGGAATATAGTCCCCATGGATAAAGGGTGACTACTGTATAAATTTATATCTGAATGTTGTTAATCTCAAAAAATTAAATTAGAATAAAACTAACAGTTATAAGAAATGCTAAGTTTTAAGTGCTTACCATGTATCAAAAATTGGAAGAAAAAATTAAAATCCCTGCACAGTATGTATTATCTCCCTTTCATTTATGAAGAAAAAAATGTTTGCAAATTTTTACGAGCATAGTTATTTAGTTCACTGAATACTGGATCTTGATTTACTGATGTCCCATACTGATAAAAAGCTGGCTAGTATTATCCTTCCTTTATTATTTCCATTCTGATTCCTGTACAGCCTATTTTGGATTAAAAAACAATGAAACTAGTTTTTAAGGAACTGGCAAATTAAAAAAGACAAGAATAGAAAAATTTTTTGTGGACAGCCCTAGAAAAGAACTTCTATAAAAAAAATGCCTTACATTTACAGGAAACTTTATGTTAAAAGCATCTTTTTCTTCATGTTGCCTTAATTTAAAACTTTTTACTATTAGTTTAAAACTCTACCTGCTGAGAAAATGTTTACAGCAGTTTTTATACCCACCACAAACAATAGAACCCAATCTTGAATAAAATTTTATACCCCCATGTTCAACATACCCAAGAAATGCAGGCAGAGATGTTTTGATGGAGGGGAGGGAACAGAAGGCATGAAAAGCCCTGCCCATCCAGAGCCTTCCTAGTCACCAGGAGCCCTGAGGTACAGGAATCCCAAGAGTTTTATGGAGTAAAGGTGGAAAACCACTAAAATATGGGATAAAGCACTCTATGGAGACTGGGTCTCCCATCCCATGCTCAGCTCCCACTGAAGAAGTATATGAGCACGAGGCAAGTCCGCTTCACCCAGATTCTGGTTTCTTGACCTCACAGGTCAGAGGAGGAACATCAGTTATGGTCTCTCAAGGTTACTTTCAACTTGCTGAGTCAACAGCACTGATTCCTTAAAAAGTATAATAATTACTAAGACATATAAGGAAAAAAACATTCAGATCTCAGTATTAACAGTCTAACCAGACTGCTTTCTTAGAAACAGTTTAAATTCACTGAAGGAATATGTTTTGTGGAAGGCAGATAAAATTTTGGTATATGGAAATCAGACGGAATGGCAGGGAAAGTTAAGTCAGCAAAGCCTAGGAAAAGAGCAACAAAAAGTCAAAGGTACCCAGACAAATGACATAGTCAACGTTTCACATGTTGTGCTCTTTCAGAGGGTGTGGTAGTGTGTGGGATGGGAACACACGCACACACACCATTAGCCTTCTCCCACCTGTACAACAATACTCATGGCACTCTGGGCCCAGAACTCAGCAGTGCTGCCAATGCACTTCTATTAAGGTTGTAAAGTATTGAGAAGCACTTACAACACTGTTTTTAGGCAGAAAACGAAATCTTATATTAAGAATTAATTTATACATAAACTTTAGACAACGACATATTTGTACATTAGAAATGTAAGATGTCAACTGTGATCATCTCTAATATTTTAGGTAGAAAAGCCACAAAACTGTGGAACTTGGACCATGCCAAAGAAAGCTCTTTGGTGTTACTTTCAAGTTCTTCTGCACATAATTTCCTATAATTTCAAGTACTGGCTAAAACATGAACAGAAAGTCTACTAGGTTTTGAAGGGCAAAATATGCTTTTCCTAAGCACATTCTGTTAAATCCCTGATTGCTTCACTCACCTGCA
Organism: Macroglossus sobrinus; assembly: GCA_004027375.1. Lineage (NCBI taxonomy): Eukaryota > Metazoa > Chordata > Mammalia > Chiroptera > Pteropodidae > Macroglossus > Macroglossus sobrinus. Next base: position 132,947 of record PVKZ01000462.1, on the reverse strand, counting down.
TGTCTGATGCAAGAGTCTCGTAAGTCTCTCTTAGGCAGTGCCAGTTCTGCCTGCCAAGAGTAAGGGCCACACCTGGAAGGCTGTATGCACAGTGCTTAGCAATTTCAGTATCCACCGTCTGTGCACGAGAGGGGTCAGTCATAGATAAATACTGATCTAAAAGAGCCTGAGGCACAACATCCTAATAAAGAGAGAGAAATGACAGTGATGTATTTTGAGCATTTAGATATAAATTAGGTAAACTTATTTTTAAATATATGAATTTAACATAGCATTTCAAATAGCAGAGAAAAATCTATCTCAAATTTTCAGTTATCTAATAACTGAAAAGAGATAGGAAAAACATGCTAAGGGGAATGCATATATAAACAAAAACAATTCAAGAAGAAAATAAGATCATAAAACAGAAAACAGCTTAAAAGACAACTAGAATTGATTACTAAAATTTAAAAGACACATTAAAAATAAGACTAGCACCTTTCAAAGTTGGCAAAGATTATAAAGTTTGATGTAACCTAGTGAATGTGGATGAACAGGTACTTGTGGGCACTATTACCAATATGTATTTTTAAAAAACCACCATCTACCTTCAGATGGAAATCTAACAATTATCTATAAAAATTTAAAGTGTATCTACACCTATATATTTGTTTAAATGTGAAAAAGAAGAATGTATATACTATCTTGATTATGTATATATAATATAGCTTTAGAATGATTTACAAAAGGTAAAATTAGTTGCTTTGGAGGAAGCAAAATGGATGGTGGAGAAAAACTGAAAAGGAAACATCACTCAATGCCTTTGTACCTTTTGAATTTTGAACTATGTAAACTTATTATCTATTTTTTAAAAAATAAACTAAAATTAAAACAATTTCATTAAGAAATTTAGACAATCTATATATACATTGACCTGAAATATCTACACTATAAAGTGTAGAAAGCATGTTTTAAAATACCATGAATACTGATTCCACTTTTAAGAAACAGAACCAACAAAAATAAAGACATATGCCATTTGACCTAGGAAATCTACTTATAATACGTATAGTCCCAGAAGCAAACAACATGCATAATCATGATGAATTAACACTGCTTGTAGTCTCATAACCAAACCTGGAAGCACTATTGCAGTTATAGCATCTTCTAATGAAGTACACCACCAGGCAGTATGGATGCTGTGCTGCTCTGGGGAGAAGGGAGTCCTTATGTGCTCATACAGAGTGATTTCCAAGACACAATTTATGTTTAAAAAGAGAAAAATGCAAGACAAACTATCATATTCCAATGATTCCATATGCATGTTTTCCCACAATTAAAATCTCTAGGACTCGGTTGCACAGTGTAGCCGTTAGAATGTCTGCTTTACACACAGAAGGTCCTGGGTTTGCGCCCCAGTGGAGCCATGGTCCATGGTCTATGGCCATGCCACCCAAAACAAGCCTGATGTCTGATCTTGGAAGCTATGCAGAGTCAGACCTGGTTAGTACTTGGATGGGAGACGGCCTAGGAAGACCAGGTGTTGTAGGCATAAATAATAATTTATATAAAAAGAAAAAAAATCTCTAAAACTGTAGTACAACTTGTCACTGATGGCACTTAATAATGGCTTGGAGCCATTTTTCTCATGTTTTCATCTCTGAAATCGAGCTGTATCTTAGGATTCTTGGCAACTTAGGCATGATGAAATACTTTGGTATCATGGTATGATTCTGTTTATCTTTGAAAAAGAAAAAGGAATACATTTACGTTTATATACCTACAATAAAATTATAGAGACATACAGAAGGAACTGTGATTTGTGGTAACTGAATTAAGAGTAAGATCAAGGTGAGAGGAAGATTTCTGCTTATAATTTACTATTTTAATTTTCTTATTGAAAACATGATATACTAGTCATAATGTTTTAAAAAACTCATTAAAAAAAAACAAATTCAGTGAGAAATAGTTTAGAAGAGGAATTAACAACACCCACATCAACTAAAGTATTTTTTGACACTTACTTGTACTTTAGATCTTCTTTCCTCATCAGGGCTAAAACTATTATTGGTACTCAAGTCTGAATCATTATGAATATAGTGTAGGGTGGAGTCCATATTCTGTTAGGAAAAAATATTTACTTAAAGAATTGTCTGTAAGTTTCCTTCATTTAAACTATCTTACTAAGTTACTTACCTTTCAAGACTGCCAAAGACATAAATTCTTCATGCTTTTAAAAGTTTATAAACATACTTAAGGCCTTCTAAGCATTTCCCCTATCTTAAATCAAACTTGCTAAATGTATGAAAATGAATTCCAGAATAAAAGTAATTAAACATTTAAAAGTACTTCTGAAATGGCCCAAATATCTAAAATTAGCTAATTTATAAAATAGTACTTAGAGGGTACTTTCAAGTCAACAGTTTAAAAGGTCTTGGGATGTCATATATAGTTCTATTGTTTCAATTCTTATCTGTTTCTAATTTCATAAATATACTTTTTCAACAGCCAATACCCTCAAAAAAACTCCCAAACAAAACACCTTCCAAAATGCAGAGATATCACTGTATTCAAAACTGCAATGATAATAAGCAGTCAGTTTCATTCTGAACCACAGATATTGTTATAAATAAAATGAAAAACAAAATAGAAATTCACTAAAGGTCTGGGAACCCTTTTGCCATCCCCAATGTATGTTATGTAGGCACTCTTTCTTTTCATTCAAGCCACTAAATGATGCTGGCTTGGTGGGATATAGTAAGAAATTATGGAAGGATCATACAGAACAGCTCCAAGTACATAGCAAGGATGATACTAGGAACAGTACCCACCCTCACACTCCATAGTCCAGATATTGTCACTGGCCCTCCGCAACATGGCCTCAAGTCCCGATCTTCTGCTCAGAATACTGTGTTGCTTGCTGCAGTGAAATGGTCCCATCAGAAACAAAGCACCTCTCCAAAAAGAAAAGGGAAGAGTTAATTATTCTTGATAAAGGGCTTTGTTTCCAGTAAGTCTATTTCACTGCAGTAAGCTACATTAACATTGAGGCTACTGAAGTGGTCATGTAGACAGGATTGGGATTTACTTTTCAAAGCATTGACCGTGACTCTAATGTCACAAAGACAGGATGTGGTGCCTATTACTTTTGTTTTATGCAAAAGAGAGAGCTGACAAAATCAGCAACAAACAGAATGTACTAACTGGAATGTGATTAGCTACAACTATTCCCCAATGAAACACTTCTGATTCAAACTCCTCTCAGGTGATAAATGCTTTACTGAGTTTATTACCTCAACAGCACTGCTGATTAAAGGCACAGAGGCATCATGATTTATTCTACAGTTTGGTAGCTCACTGACGCCCAGCTCATCTTGCATGTCATTTTTCTTTTCTGCATTGCTGGCCTCTTCGTGAGCATCCAGACTAGAAGCGCGGAGTGCGGCAGACAGCACATCCACTTGTGCTATCGGCAGAACAGGGAAAGGCAAATAAGCAACAGAATTACAGTGTGCATGCAAGTTTTTTCTGTTTTATGTTATAAATGAAATGTATACTTTTTTGACACTGCCACCAAAAAGCTGGAAAAAAACCTCTACTGTGGTAAATCATTAGTCCTCCAAAAGAAAAAGTAAAACACTAATATGCTTTCGTAAGATTAAAAATGTTTATCCACTACTGAACATTATTCCGCGTTAGTATGAAAAGAGAAGTGCTATCTAATTTTGGAGAGAACTCCAGTTTATTAAAAAGAGTCAATTTCAGTGTAAGTTAACTACATTTTGGTAGTGCATGAATTGAACTTACAAGGCTTACTTACTAAGCTATTTTAGCAGAAGAGCAGTCACACAAACCCTGCCAACATAAAACAATGGTAATTACATAGATTTTTGTTGCAGTTACATTTAAGCATGTCATATCCTATTCCAGGTTATTTTTCTCTCTTTAAAAATGAAATCAGTGACTAGTCCCAAACACAGAAATCCCAAATAAGCATTGTCTTGCTTGCACCAAGCCAAAATGACAACTTACCAAGAAGTGGTTCTTAAATCTGGCAAATAGCACTGTCTATGTTTTGAGTTTACACCTCCTTTATAAATGATTGAAAACTAAGATAAAGCATTCTTGTTTCCCCCCAAATGAGCAATTTATCAAAAAATATTGCTTAGCTTTACTTCAAATAACAATCTCCCTAGATGTTAAAAATATAAAAATTTATAAAATTTTAACTTCAAGTTCATTTGGTACAATTTTATTAAGGTAACTACTGCTATACTACCGCATTTATAAAATTCTAGTATATTAGGTACCTGGCACAGGAAATGCACAGGATGAGGTTCTATTCTATTAGGTCATTATTTGCTAAATTAAATAAGTAAATTGAAGGTGTTTACTCATGAAAGGTGTTCTTGTTCTTTAGAGAATTTTAACTGCAGCATGTATGAACCCCTTTAATCACTTTAGTTATTTCTTTTGGAATCTAAGTTCCCCATACGAAATCAAAATAGTATTAAAGGAAACTGTACAATACATAAAGTTTAAAATGTTTTGTCCACATGAAACACATGATGTGTGTGAGTGTGTGTGTGTGTGTGTGTGTGAGAGAGAGAGAGAGAGAGAGAGAGAGAGATTGAGAGAGGAGGAAAGGAGGGAGAGGGAGAGGTCAATCCATAAGGCATCTTGATTCTGTTCCCTGGGGAAGTAACTAATAAATCAAAGCTTTTCACAGAAAACGCTTTACAGAGATCATTTATCTCTAAACAAACTACTTTTTTTTTTTACATTAATCCTCATTTTTAAGTTTGTACATTCAAAAAAGTTTGAATTACTTTGAAGTTAGTTCTTCAAAAAATTGACATAAAGATCATGATGACAGAGACTTGCTGATTCCTCAAACAACCTGATGCTTAAATTTTACAGCAGAGAATGAGGTGGAATCTAATGCTTGGCTAATGCTGAAATTTTAGTAAGATACACCACCATGTCGATTTTAAGAAAACTGAACACATAGGTCTTTATCAAGATCTCCATTTTCGTATAAGCTAGATTGAAGTCCCAGAAACCAGAGCTCATTTAACCACAGTTTGTGAAGAAACACAGTCCACAGTGATTCATACTCAAAAATAGAAACCACCTGGAAACTCTGAATTTTACTCCATCCCTGAAAAAGCTGGTACAGCTGAGCTAGACCTTTATAATCTCCAACTCTTCCACAAAAATACTGGTGGTTAGTCACAAATTCCTAACAATTTATTGATTTCAGTGAGTAAACAATATGATTTTTCTGACCACAACTGCAGAAGGGCCCAATTCTTCCACTGGGCCTAAACTGGAAAGAAATCTGTATTTTGTGAGCTTAGGCAGTTTTCCCTCTTGTAGTCTATGAACCTAATTGTGGTAAATATCAAGCTGGCATCAATAATTCTACTTGGTCACTACTCAAGTTAAATTCTGAATCAGCCAGGGATTTGAAACTGCCCTGGACAAAGACAGAAAAATCTTAAATTTCCTAGACAAATACTTTTAAAAAAAGGATCTTTTATATATCTTCATATTTTACCACTTCCCTTTTTGGCCTTTTCTGTAGGATCTATTTCTGTTCTCTGAGAAAGGATTTTCTTTTTCTAACAGCAATATCTCATTCTAGTGCATCGAAACACTTAAGTTTTTTGGCTAAAAACTCACCAAGAAAAATAAAACCCATCAATGCTTCAGGAAAGGTATGAGTGAACTTAGCAAGACTGTGAAGCAAAGGCTGCCTTAAAAGAAAAACACCTTAAATCTTACTATATTTTCCAATGACGTTTCCCACCAAACAGTGATAAGGGAAAAGAACTAGTGGTACCAGGCTTGCAAAAGCTGAAATTTGCCTTTTGAAAGGTATGCCAAGGGTGGTTTCTCTGGGCAACGCCTCCCCAGATCTTATGGGCAACTGCCAAGAAAAAATTTACATGCAACATAACTAATTTAGTTCCAAGTCAGAACTTAGTTTCCAATTTTGGATTAAAGTTCTGCCTTTCAAAAAAGTAGATATTTTCTGACAGTTTGAAGGAAATGATTCCCCACATGGCATAATTAGAAAAGAAAAGGTATCCCAAACTAAAGGTATAGCCCTTTAAAAAATCCAAACACCCTCTATCTAATACTATGGAAAATTAAGACATAGTAAATTTTCAATTAACTATGAAATTAACATGGATTAAAAATGCTCTCAGATTTCAATAAAATCAAATACTTAGGAATTCTACAGCCTAAGCAGAAAAGCTCCAGCACTGCCCATCTGTTTTACTGTAGAACATTTGACATACTGTCTCGCCCTTCTGTGCTCTTTGGAGCTGAGATTTTTGCCTGTTTTGTTGCTGTTATATATCTAGTGCCAAAGGGAGTATCAGGAACATAGTAAATGCTCAATAAGTAATGCTGAATGAATAAATCAATCAATGAATATGTTATGAAAATATCCTAATGAACAGAAAGAATGTGACAAATTATTAAAATATAGCAATAGTGTTGAAATCCCACAACAGCAGCCTGTAAATTTATAATACAATTTTAAGTCAAACATGGTATTAGTCATTTTCTGAAAAGCGAAGTCATACACTAAAACTTTTTAAAAAGCAAATGATGCGTATTACTTTTAGGTTATTTGTGGGAAAAAAATTAAAGTAGCTAATTCAACATTTCAGTATTAAGTGCCTACTACATGTCAAGAGAATTAGCAGGTATTATAATACAGTGAGAGATTCCAAATAGGCTTAAAGCCTTTTTTCCATAAAAACAGAGTGCAAGAAAAAGTATAAAAGTTATTGAAATTTGATCAGCTGAATAAAACTTAAGGTGATAAATGATAATAAAATTTTATTTAAGTAAAAAGCTGAACACTGTAAAGACATTTATCAAGATCTGATTATACTCAGCTGTGAATATCTTAGTTTTAAATGTAATTCTCTGTATCTCAATTCTCCTCATCTAGGGGTGGGAGAGAGTGAAGGGATGGAGGGAGATTACAAAGGCAAGATTTTGATGAAGATTCTAATTTATCAAAAAAAACCAAAACCTCAGTACTTGCCACATCATGAAGTTGTCAGAAAATGCAGAATGCTGTTTCAACAGGGTAAAAATCAATGACAGAAGCCACAACTGAGGAATGAGCAAAGAAAGTGAAGTTGTACAGTTTTCATAAAAAATAATTTACCATAAGAGAGAAAAAATAGAATATGCTATTGAAAATAGTCAGCCCTCTGTTCTTGTTTGTTTCAGAATAAAAAGAAATGAACTGATACATGAAACAAGGATAAATCTGCTAGGTAACAGAAGTCATCAAAAAGGTTTGTATCATCTGAGTCCATGTGGCATTCTGCAAAAGGCAAAATCACAGGAACAGAAAACAGATCAGAGGTTCTAGAGGCTGGGCATGGACGGAAGGACTGACTATAAAGGGAAACAAGGGAATATTCTGGGGTAATGGAACTGTTCTATAACTTGACAGTGCTGGTGCTGGTTACACACAACTGCCTGTGTTTATCAAACCTCACAGAACTGTCCATTCAAAAGGGTAAACTTTATCGATATAAATTATGTCCCAATAAATCGAAAAAAAAAAAAAGGTTAAAAAAATAAAACTGACCACCTGCCAGTTAAATTAACTTTCAACATCAAGGACATAAATTTGCCTTTAATCAAATCATTTAATTTTTCTCCAAGTATAAAATTATAATAGAAAATCTTTAAAAATTCATGATAAATTAAAGCCAAATAAAGATAACTGCTAACTTAAGCACTGCTGATAACAATTTTAAAAGTTTAAAGAGGAGGTTTTGTATGTTTTAGAAGGATACTGAAGGTATCACTTTATCTGCTTTAAAAATGGGTATTTACCAACACTGAACAAACCAGTAAGTTTAAAGAATTTAGCTTTTGAAACTAACAAGGCCAAAAATAAAAAAACATCCACAAAGAGATATAAATTCTGAAGACTGGTAATTATGGAATTTTTCAAAATTGTTTCTGTTTTAAATAACATCTCATATTCCACCACATGAGGTTATGAGAGTCACTGGAGGGCCTTAGTCTTTAAAGGAGCAGAACGAGAACAGCCGCATCAGGTTCTAGCCCGAGCAGAACCATGGAGACTGCTTCAGGACACCCCATTTCCGACATGGCCTAATGAAGACCACATATTCCTCTTAATAAGAGGCAACTTTTGATTTTAACACAGAACAATCTTTAAAGCTGTCATTCACAATGAAAGAAGTTGGGTGATACACGTGTAACCCAACTGAAAAAAGTCATACCCGAGAAAGTCATCTAATCGACTACTGATGTATACAGCTCTTAAATCATCATATTCCATAGGAAAAAAGTATCTTTGTCTACTGTTAATAAAATGTAGTCCTTCCTTAAAAAAACAACACTGTGTCCACTGCTATTTTATAAAAAAGTTAATGAGACTCAGAATAAAATAGTTAAAGCAGAATAAGATTTAAAATTGTAATGTGAAACACTGTTTGAATGACTAAAAATTTCAGAGTGATTTGTGAATCAACAATTCTGTATAATACTACAGTTAGGAACACAGTGAGGAGCTTATCTAAATGAAATTTCCTAAAAATCAGAACATATTTATCAAAAGATATGGTGGCAATGGTCAAGATAAATTTTTAAAAGGCAAATTTTGGGGAGAAAAAAGGTCATAAAATACATTTTATATCAACTTTAGAATAAAGAATTTGATTGACTCTTCCATACCTTTAACATCTGGATCATCAATATGTGGCTCTAGATTTTCTATCATTTCTTCAAGCTCCTTTCTGGTGGCCATACTGATGTTTGAAGAACCTGGCATGGTGCCTTCAGCTGTTTCTTCTGATCTCTCTGGGCTGAGTTTATTGCCAGAGCCCTCCTCAAGCTCTATATCTAGATCTATTTCAGGAAGAGGAGTCCTCCAGAAATGGAAGGAGTTGTACAATTCCTGATCTAAGAAAGTTGAATCTTGTGAACTGGTGCCAACCTCTGGCCATAATGTAGATTTGTAGTTACCAGATTTTTTATCATTCTCATTACTAGCTGCTTCCTGATGAGAGTCTGAGGACACAGTACAAAGTAAAGATATGTCCACTGGAACACTTATTTCACCTGGAGATTTCTTAGATGTTTCAGCATGATCTTCCATTGTGTTTTCCAGTTTGACACTGGAATTATTAACACTGGAATCTGAAGGAACATCCTCTGGCCTGATCTGTACATCTTCTGGGACTTCTTGATCTCTGATCCTTTTATTGTTTCATTTGGGGGGTGGGAAGATAAAAGTATAAAAACAATTACTGAAAAAAAAATCAATGAAAAATACTACATAAAGCATTTAGACAAGTTAAATATTAAAAATTACAGATTAGCCATACAAATTTAGTTTACATAAATTACTGATAATGCTTCTTTTTCCATCAGTTGTTCTGTGGTCAGAGATGTAAACATCTGTTAAGCCTAAGTCTAGACAGTAAAGCATTAGACATTAGGTGGAGAAAATAACATTTAAGAATCTTAGGATTCTACAATACCATAATAATTTCAATAATAAAAAAAACCCCTACAAAATAGTTGAAAGATAAATTCAGACGATGCATTTTAAGATAGACACATTTTAAAAAGTTTCTGAATTTTAGGATTATGGTATTGCCACTCTGCTCCAATGACACTGAAAAGCTAAGAATTAGAACCTATTTGCTTACGTAAAAAAGAAAAAACCTCTATACAGTATTACAAAAGATCTTATTTACTGTCTCATCAAATACATTACAATCTGCTTAAGTTTTTTAAGGTATTTTATTTCTTCTATACTTTCCAGCTCTACTCCCAAAGGTTTTCCCAAAATATAACCTAATTAATAAGTACAGATAGTTTAAGTTCCTAAATTAAAACTCACTAATTACCACCATTATTATAAAACTAAAGCATTATGATAAGTTTTGATATTTATCCCTTTCATTTTGTAAGACTCAATTAAATTTAACAAATATGTACTGAGCACCTACTAGGAGCCAGGAAATAAAATGAGTACTAAGGATTCATATGTGAGTGAGATGTAGATCTTGCCTGAGAGATTACAATTAGAGGCAAATAGGAAAAACAAGCAAATAATTGTCAGGTATAAAGGTAAGTATGCATACTCATCACAGGAGGTAGAGATAAGAGCTGAAATTAAAAAGCTTTAAAGGAAATGATATGAGTTGTTTTTACAAGAACCAATAAATGTTTATGAAGCTAAAGGGAAGAAAATTTACTGAAAGAATGAGCACATGCAAAGGCAAGGGTAACAGAGGAGGTATGTAACATTCAGAAAACAACAATGAGTTTATTATGGCTAAGAGAAGGAAATAATGGACGATAAGGATAGAAAATTTGCAGAAACCACTGTATTCTATACTAAATACCTTTGGAATTTATCCTACAGCTACAGGAAATAAAGTAGGAATTAAGAGACTTACATTTTTAGATGTATTATTTTTGAAAGACCATTCTGGAAGCAGTATAGAAAACTGTTTGGAGGTGTGACAGGAGGCAGGAGAAATATAGAAGAGCAGGTGAAAGATAGTGATGACTTGCTGAATGAAGGCAGTGTCTTTGGGGCTACAGAAGAAATAAACACATTCAAATGAAACCAAACCAATAGGATTTGTTCACTTATAGCATGCTGGAGGTGAGAACAAAAGAGAATTTGGGAAGATTTCCAGATTTCTGGCTAGAGCAACTGATCATATGCTGGTAGCACATAAAAGTGAAAAATGCAGGAACAATTTAATGAGAAAGGTAATAAGTTCCAGTTTGGACTGGCGGAGTTAGGTGTCTATGTTGCAGGTGGTGGTAAAATCTTTGGGAAACTGGTCAGACAGTAGAGACACATTTGGAGGTCATCAACTCAAGAAGGACATGTGTAGAGCTTAGATGTGAGTGAAGCAAGAAATATGAAGGAAGGAAAACATGACAGTCATATAGAATAATATAGAGTGAAGGCATTTTTTTTGTATAAAAGGATGGTTGAAGATGAGCATATTTTTAGGCTTGGAGAAAACAGTTATAAGAGATGAAGAAACTGGAGACACAGAAGAGTGACGTAATAACTGATAAAGCGGAAAGATTATGGGTTCAAGAATACAAGTGGACAGATAAAGAGACACCTCTTTCTAAGAAATATGAAAGAGAAGTAAGGATAGATACAAAGGTAAATTTGTAAGGGGAGTGTCGAGAAAAAAGGTGCTGGCTTAAAACATTATACACCTTTATATATACAAAATAAAAGATATTAAACAGAAGGCCTCCAGGACCATGCAAATGGAAGGTGTGACATTAATATCTATGTAATATCTCAAATAAACAGCCACCACACATTCTCATGAAATTATTAACTTCTCTCTCATAAGACTTTATCTCATAGCAATGTTCTCATCATTTTCAAAAAACACTTTTTAAAAACACATCTTGGTTATATTTTAAAGTTTTCAAATACAGATAATAATATTTAATAAGTCATCTGAAAACATCAATGATAGTATTTTAAATTGCTGCCCTTTCTTATAATTATACAATATATAGTATGCATATATAATAAAATTCTGGTAAGACTATAAAAACATTGAAGTGCAAAAGTTCTTAAGATTCTTATGTCAGCATTGGTACTACATTAATATAAAACTCTAAGCCTTTTAGGGGCTCAGATCCACATTTACTCCTTATTCATAAAAATGAGGGATTGGCCTAAAAGATCCTTTCCCTCTCCAAAATAGTTCTTAAAGCTAGTGCTGTTAATCAAAATAAATGTCTTCTGTGTGTATGAGTTATATATGTTCCAATATTACTCTTATTAAAAGATATTTAGTCTTTTGTTTTAAAGAAAGTGGCATAATTGATCAAATCTGAATAAAATCTCTAGATTAGATGACAGTATTGCATCTATGTTAATTCCTTAATTTTGGTATTTGGACTGTGTGGTTACGTGTTAATGTATGTGTTTTGAGGAAATACAGCAAAATATTTAAGAAAGGTGAAAATAATATTATGTCTTTTTAGGTAGTCTTAACTATATAAAACTTATTCTCAAAGAATTCAGAAAAAATGAGTAATAAAAGAAATATGGTACAATGTTAATATTTGGAGAATCTGGGTAAAGGGTATATAGGATTCTTTGTGCTATTTTTGGAGTTTTTATGATATCTTGCAAATTCAATTTTAAAAGTATGGTAACAAGTTATTTGGAGGAGGGAGGAAGAAAATGGATAAACTCTGTAAGACTTCATCTATTATTTGATGAAGTTAAGAAAATACCATTTAAAATACACGAAAAAAAAAAAAAAACAATTAAAAGGCCAAAGTAGGTAAAACTATTTCAAGGACCTAAGTTCCTTGATCACTATTTCACCTTAGTATTCAAGTTACCTTATAATACTAAAATTAAGAATATCAAAATTTAATATTCTTAGAGAAAAACAAAGAAAAATGGCCATGGCATTCTATTTGATTAATGCAAAATTATTAGTTTGTCCAAACGTAAAGCTCCCAAAACAACTTTAAAAGACAAAAAAATTTCCCTAGTATTAAGTTCTTAGAAGAATTACTTTATATATGAATAACAGTTGCTTCAAACTGTCAAAAATATAAATTCTCTAAATATAGAATTCTAGGTTTTTTCTGGAGCTGGATAATAGTCAATTCAAGATTAAGCTACTAAATGCCAAAATTCTTATCTTAATTGTCAGATTTCCAAATGCCATTATACAAACAAAAACTTCTGAAAAATTGAGACACGATTCTGCATAATGAGAATTATCCTAATGCCTAAGAGACTGCAGGTAACAAGAACGACTGAAGGTAAACCAGAAATTTCTCTCAAAAAGAATCTTAAGTTTCCTTTAGTGTCTACATAAATTTACAATATCCTTAGAGTTCTTCAGTAGAAACCATGGGCCTAGAAAAATAAGTCTTTGTACACATATTTCAAGGAAAAAATGACCTACAGAACATCTGGTTAAAGAAGCACACTGCTTTTTATCCTAAGATAAAAGCAAAGATTAATGTCCAAGATATATCTTCAATTACTGCAAATTAACTAACTAAAATTTTAATAGCAGTGAAATACTTCTGAATTTGTACCAATAACAATCAATTTTACTTTCAAATAATCAGCATTAAGCTAAACTGACAAAAAACTATTGAAAGTGGTTCAGTAACTTAAGGTTTTTGAAATTAAGTATTATTAATTTGTTATTTTCTTATAATAATTAATTCAAGATTTATCATGTGCCAACTATGTGCCAGGCCAGTGAAGGTGGTGGTATATATAAACAGCAAGATAGCTATTATGAATGAACTTGTCATCTACTAGGGTGATATATACAAATATACAACTGAAAAGATATGATTAAAAATTAGTGTTCTCATTCCAGTCCTATTAACAGCCAAGATGTAAACACTGTGAATTTCCTGGAAAACTCAGGGAAAGATTTTTGGAGGTAGTTAAGTTTAGAGACAGCAAACATGCTCACATCGACTTTATTAAATGAAATGTGAATGGAATAGGAGGGCTTCCAGAACAGAAAAAAGAAAGAGCCAAAAGAACATAATATATTCAGAGAACAATGTAGTTGTTGGTTTGACTAAATAAAAAAGAGAATGCTTATTTTACATAATTGAGAAATGCAAATTTGAACATTTAACTCTGCTTCTGAAGTAGCCTTCATTAACACTTTCAAAGAACAATTAATAGCCTGACCTAGGGTGAGTGAAAGATAAATTCTGTATATAAAGTCAGATGTTTATAATCAATAAATGCTTCATAAAGTGTTAAGTGACAGTAAAAGTCTCCAGGATCAGATGAAACAATATGTAACAAATAGTAGTGGAAATATATTGCCAAAAACTTGCTTGCTTTGTGAGATATTTAGAAATCTGAATTCTATGAAATTGAGAGGACCCTGAGAACAGAAACCAAGTTCTCTATTTCCATCTATAAGTAGCTAGGTCTTAGTAGGTGCTCAATTTTTGCATAATCAATCAATTAATCTTAAATAACAAAAAGAAAAAAAAAACAGTTTTGACAAAGCTGAAAACAAACACCAGTGCAGTATTTAAGAGAGGGCAAATGAATGGTTCTAAGATTAATAATATACAGGACAACTCTTTTTTGAAGCTCGGAAACAAAACTATATAATATACAAAAGCTTCTACAACATTTAGCACAAATTCCTTCCCTAGCCAGGAACTTTCTCTTCTCTCCTTTATGCCATTAACACAATTCAATGAAGTCTAATAATATAATGAAAATCCAATGCTACAAATAGTATTGACTTGACATTAAGACATACCTCACTACAATGGAAGAAAAATTCAGATTTGTAGCTGAAAGATAACTACCTTTAAATAACTTTCCAGTAACGTCCTATACTGGCAGTCAGAAAAACTACTGGCCATGATATTCCCACCAACTATTTTTGTCAGTAACAGTGACAAGTCCATCTGTTTATGTAGTGTCTATGGCTGCTACACACTGCAAAAGCAGAGCTGAGTAGTTGTGATGGAGACAGAAAATATTAATTATTTGGCCTTTTACAAAGTTTGCTGATCGTGTCCTACACAATTCTGTAAATTTTTATTTTCACTTACTATATTCTCTCCAGACTTAAAAAATAAATGTTAATAGTCTGTACAATTAGATAGTAAAAAGGTATGCTGACTTTAAAAATGAAAAACAGGTAACACCCCTCCATCCCCAATCATTGTTTTTGTCAAACACCTTGCAGCAGCTGTTTTCAAAAGAACTCACAGACTTTGCTTACTAGGAAGGCAGGTTTAAAGTGATTTCTCTTCCTTTACAAAAAACAGTACCTCAGGTTTGTTTGGCTATTCAGCAGGACAGTAGGAGAACGGGCAAAAAGGTAAAACAAGGCAGCAGAGAAGAAAGAAGAACTGCCAAATCAAAACACCAAGAAAGCAAATATCACAGTATCAAGACCTACAGAAGAAAATGTCCATTAGCATCATGACAAGGGAGGGATAAGACACTATGGTAAATCAAGCATTATAGTAGGAACTGTTTCTAAAACAGGTACTCAATTATTTCAAGTGTAGTGTAAAAATTTGTGTTTGTTTCCCATGCACTAAGTAAAGTTTGAATTGTTTTTTCCCTAAGTATATATTATTATAAATTAAAAAAACTAAAACTCTTAAATTTTTTAAATGCAAAAAAATAAAGTAAAAATCAGAGTTGTCTTTTTTAAGCTTCATTTTAAAATCTGTAGCCCTATTAGATTAATACACTTAAAACTGATATTCTAGCTAGTAAGTACACTAATTTGGTGCTAATCATTAAAATACTTTCCCCCTCAGTTGAGAGATTATAATCATCAGACAGAGGATCCAAGATACGCAATTAAATTTACAGACTGGAAGAAAAAATAATAGTAAGAAATGGACTATATACTAAAACAAACATATCCCTAAGTTAGGTTTTACTCCTTAAAAAATTAAACTCTTTAAATGATATAACCATTGCCTTGTATATTCTCAATGTCAACAGATAGTTTACTAGGAAAATAATTTATTAAAAAAACTTATTCCAAACTAGTATCAAATCTATCACTTAGAGTTTTCTATGTGCCTGGCATCAAGCTCAGTGTGTCACGTACATTTCCATCTACTCATCTAATAGAAAACCAACCAAAATGGCATTTAACAAATGTATTTAAAATAAAACTCTAAAAAATATTTACCAATTTGTATAATTAAGAGAAACAATAACCTCTCCAAAAAGAATACTTATTATAAAATAGTGAATATGAAAAAAAAGTTCCCAGGCAGTAAAACTGGAAAGCAAGTTTAAAAAAATTATACCTATTTTTGTCTTCTACCGATATATCTTCTGAACTTTTGTTTTCTTCTTTAAAATACTGGCCTGAGCTAGATGGATTGGCAAAAGTAGATATGAAAGGTCCCAGAGACTGAAAAGCTGCTTGGCGAACCTATGAAGAAAAAAAGGACAGTAATAAAACATAAATATACAGGATTATTAATAACCTACTTTGTATATACTAAATGAAGTATGTTTAAGATAATAATTTTTTTCTAAAAGAAGCCCAGATTCAGGAGGTGGCTCCAGTGTAGTGGTTAGCATGTCTGCTTTATACACAGGTCTTGAGTTCGTGCTCCAGGTGTAGCCATGGACCATACACTGGGTGTGCCCTGCGAGTGTGTGGGAAAAGACGCCCCACCTTCAGTGAAACGTGAGAAGAAAAAAAAAACCACCATTCAACACTTCTGGAAATAATCTTAAGGGCAAAAAACAATTTAAAGAATATCTATTCAAGAAAATCCACAAAAATTCAGTAAAAAAGCTCAGAGCCTGCATGACTGAATCCAGACTAATTCAGGGAGGCAGAGCCTGTACTCCAGACTGCTGCATCCAAGAACAGGGGGATCCCTCCCAGCTCCCAGCCAGAGAGCTTTCAATAGTTTCTCACCTTGTCCCCAGCTACCTGTTGCTGAGGCTAGGTCCTGAGCAAGTGCGGTCGAGTGGTAAGGGTTCCCTTCTTCCACCTAACACCCATTAGTGGAATGGAGGCTCTACTGGGACAAGGCCCATAATGTTGAGGCTCTAATAGCTCATGTCACAGCTTGTGAGGCCAGGAGAGACAAGCCAAGAGAACTTCAAGCTGCTATCCCTCCCACTCCCACCAAAAATGGTATCACTTCAAAGGTGACTGCGGGCATATCCAAAGCTGTGCCTCCTGGAGCAAGGCAGAGAAGTAAAAGTCCACTAAGGTATTCTAATAAGCCAGTCACTAAACAAACAAGCAAATAACAATTAAAGTGCCTGACAGGGGTACCAGTACCCAAATTTGCTACATTATCTAAAATGCCCAGTTTCTAACAAAATATTGCAAGGTATGGAAAGGAAGAGAAAAATATAATCCACATACTGGAAAAGAAATTAGGTTACAGAAATTGTGTGTGACAGCAATAAGATGTTGGACTTAACAAAACTGGCAGGAAAAAGAATTAGTGAACTCAAGATATATCGGTATAAATTATATAAGCTAAAGAACAAAAAAAAAGAAAATGAGGAAAAATGAACAGAGCCTCAGAAAAATGTGGGATATCATTAAGCACACCAATGTATGTGTAATGGAAATACCACAAGAAGAAGAGTGAGAAAAGACAAAATATCTGGAAGAAATTGATAGTTTGGATAGACCTATAACAAGAGAGTACAGAGAAATTAGTAAAAAAAAAAAAAAAAATGACTACCCACAAAGAAAAGCCCAGGCCCTGATGAATTCAACTGCTGAGTTCTAATAAATATTTAAAAGAATTACTACCAATTCTTCACAAATTATCTCAAAACATAGAAGACTAGGGAATACTTCGTAACTTGTATTATGATAACAAAACCAAGCAAAAAAAAAAAAAAGCCATCGAAGAAAACTACAGACCATTATTTCTAATATGAATATAAAAATTCTCAACAAAATACAAGCAGAATCTAGCAACATATAAAGAATTATTACACTATGACCAAGTGAGACATCCCAAGATTAAAGGTTTAAAATCTAAAAATCAGTATGCTATATCATAACAAAATGAACATAATTTCTATTTATAAAAATTTTGTAATACAACTGTCTCTTATCTACTCTTAGAATTATTAATAACATACCTTAAATTATAAATTATTTCTTAAATTATGAAATCAAAATCATGTTTATTATAAAATGTATTATTTTACAAAAATAATATTTAAGAAAATCCTACCCAACGTGAAGGATCACTGATCAAATTAATAAATAGTGCTGACAATTTAGTCCGTCGGATTTCTTGACATGTTGCACATGAAACTGCCATGAAGCATTCAGCACAAGCCTTCCGGACTCCCCATACGTTATCAGAACAAAGCTGGAAAAACCTGGGCAGCTACGCAAAATGATAATGTTTTGTTAGGCAGATGAACAGAGTCTTAGTACAAGCACACCTCATTTTATAATGCTTTGCTTTATTGTGCTTCAGAGATGCTGTGGCTTTTTTGTTTGCCTTTGTTTACAAATTGAAGGTTTGCGGCAACCGTGTGTCAAGCAAGTCTATCAAGCGCCATTTTTCCAAAAGGTTCAGATGATGGTTAGCATTTTCTAGCAATCGAATATTTTTTAATTAAGGTATCTACACTGGTATTTTTAAAGATATAATGCTACTGCATACTTAACAGACTACAGTATAGTGTAAACATAACTTTTGTATGCACTGGGAAATCCAAAAATTCGTCTGACTCTCTTTACTATGATACTTACTGTGGTGGTCTGGAACTGAACCCACAGTATCGCCAAGGTATTCTCGTAGTTACTTTTATTTTCATTCACAGTGTTTTAAAATATTAGATTTTCTTAACAAAATTTAGAAGACCTGTTCAGTATTAATAGTCAGTAATTTTAAATAAATTACACCCAATTCATAATATTATTGGCTATGGAAATGCAAAGCAGTGCCAACAGATATAGCTTGAATGTTATCCAAGAGCTGTATCTAAACTTATTTTGTGTAACAGATGGTTTCAGAAACTCTTAAAGTATGTTAACTTGTACATTAAACATATATGTCAAACATACTAACCATTTAAAAATAACCTGCTGTAGATTTAATTTGTTCCTAAAAGACTTGAGGGTTGCAATAAAATTAAAGATTCATTTTAATAAATAAGAATTGGTTTCTTTAATAGAAATAGAGAGGTAAAAAAGATCAATGGTCCTTAAACATATCTGCATTTTAACAAACTGTCTTTATCAAAACACAGTTCAGATTACAGAAATTTAAACTCCTAAACTCAAAGTCCTATTATCTTTCTGTTTTACATTCATGAAATTGTGTTAAGAAAATTTGGGGGTAAATGTATGCATTCGAAACTTTATGTGCTACTTTGTAATGCACTGCTTACTTCTTTATTATTCCTTTTATTCTGTAATACTTACCAACATTTCCTCAGTAGCTTGCTGGCCAACTACACTGCAAATATCTCCAAAATTGGCAGCACAGACCTGACAACAAAAGCATTACTGACATTTCAAAATGTTGCACATAAAGTTCTTTAAAAATAATTTTTTAAATTTCACATATCAATACTGTAACCACTAAAACTATGTGTTCTTAAACAAAACAGAGACTAAAAAATACCTTTCGAACATGAAACATCCTGCAATCACAGCACATCTCACAAAACCTAGGGAGGATAAGACGCTCTGTAATGTCCTTCCCAACCATAGGAGCCATTTTGCACATTATCTAAAACAAGTAAGAAAAAAACACACTGAAAATATCTTCAAACTAAAACTTTTCCAGTTAAGTTTGTGAACTTATTAGAGTATATAATTTAAGGATACATAAAATATGATATGGCATCATCATACCACATACATTACAAAAATCATTCACCTTATTTATCTGAGTTGAAGACAGAAAAATAGGTATTAATTACGACCAATAAAATCAACCAATAATTACGAAATGCAGAGTATATTCAAAAAAGAATCCTAAGAATTTTGTTTTTGTCTACAGTTTCAATCTTAATCATTTTGCCTGATAACCTGAAAAGTGAAAAAACTCTATATTTTCCCAATAAGAAAAATAAATGGTGACTGTTCCAAGGGAAAGGTTATCCACAAGGAGGATCCAGGATTAGTATATCTGTATTGCTAAAGATAGAAGACAGAGAGGCAGTCTTTACCTTACAAAGTACCTGTTTTAAATGAAACTTGTGCCTTTTGGAACTGCGTCCTTACTCTGCAGTCTAGGTTCCAAGAAGGGCAAAGTTAAGGACGTGGTTCCAATATGCACATGTTTCAATTAATGCAGTACCAGGCAAAGCAAGGATGAACTATGTTTGCAAATCAGCCCAACATTATTTAAATTCTCCCCACAGTTGGTATAGAAAGAAATCTGATGATCTGTCATCATTTAACTGTTACATCTACTCCTAGTCATGCAAATATGACAAGTAAAAAGTATACACATTGGAAAGAAAGAAAGCTCTATTCATTATGACATGACTGTCTACATAGGAAATACTAAGGAATCTAAAAAGAAGCCACTAGGAAAAAAAAGTGAATATAGGAAGTTTGCAGGACATATATCAGAATACAAAAATCAAATGCATTTCTGTAAATTAACAATGAACAAGTAGAAACATTTAAAAAGTTATTCACAACTGAGTTAAAAATATGAAATCTAACAAAATACATACATGATGTCTACTGCAACTATAAAACATTGATGAGTTAAGTAAAAGACCCAAATAAATGGAGAGATCTACCATGCTCATGGATTGTTAGGTGGCAATTTATCCCCTCAATGACCTAGAGAAGAGTCAACACAATCCCTATCAAAATCTCAAAGCCTATTTCATTTTTTGATGCCATAATGTATTTAAGCATTTCCAAGCCTAGGTTAAAGATCTAAAGTTATGCTGTATCACTAATTCTATCATAATTAAATTTATTAGAATAAATTATTCTCTCAATAAAGGACAGGAAGCCAGGGAATGCAAAACATGACAAAATAAACATAAATCAACTATAAGGGAATCATGGATTTCATACTAGCACTGGATATAGTATTTTTATTGTAAATATAACATTTTACTATTGTTAAATCCCATTGAAAATTATAACAAAGCAAGTTTAATTCTGCTCCATATAAACAAACAGTGATGCCAAAACTGATTTCCCTTAATGAGAAACTTGTGAATTTAAAAAAATAAATGTTTTAGAATTTGATAGAAGTAGTGGTTGTACAACATTGTGAAAATACTAAATGTACTTAATTGTACTTTTAAATGGTTAATTTTATATTATGTGAATTTTACTTCAATATTATTGGGGGGAAAATACCTAAACTTATTAACTGGTATCTGAGCATCTTAAAATAATGAAATCAGAGAGAATTTTCAAGGAAAAGAGACCAGAGAGATGATTGAATTCATCCTCCTAATGATTCAGAAGCACTGTAAGTTTTTGTTCTAATTTTTTTCATATCAATAAAGATACAATATTTTAGGTTTAAACAGTAAACTCTCAATATGCAGAAAGACTTGAATAAATTTTCAGACAGATTTACCACTTCTCTAATTTATTATCAGAATTCTTACCGTCTGAACTCAGGAACTATAGATGTGAACTGCAATAGATATTACTATATACTCCAATTCATGCCATATTTTTGATAACCATAAAAATATTTGCTAACCATGTCAAAACCCCCCAGAAAATTTACTATTATTATACCTGACTTTATTATGTGCACATTGAACTTAATCTGTACATTTTTCTAATAATCATAATTTATATCATATCATATAAAATTATTTGGCTGACTATCCTTCCAAAGCCATATTGTCAGGGGCAGGAACCAAGTATTATTTTTTTCTACTGTGCTTACATGAAAGTGTACTTAGAAAAGTGTTCAACAGCAGCAATCAAAGGGGTTCAAATGTTTTTCATTCAATACAGGTTTTCTGTGTGTGTGATTTTTGAACTGCACTGGTTATTTCTCCCATCTTAATTTTCCATTTTGACACAATAATAAATTTACAGTTACTGTTTTCTTGCTGTATATCCTGCTTTTCAGAGCCCAACGATAGACCTATCTAATTCTCAGTTACTTGGCATATAATAGCGGCCCACAGAAAATGCACCTATGTCCCTTTCTAACCTGGCATTATATTCTGAATTCAATGATTTGTGGCTACTTTGATATCTAATATGTATAAACTCTATAGCATTTATGCAGGTAATATTTAATGAGCACCTCCAATTAGTCAATATCGTCACTAATTTTTACCTAAATTGAAAAATTATGTTCTACTTACAGCCACAGCTTCTGTTTTCACATCGTCGTTGCTATCTGGGGCAGTTAGCTCTATGAGGACAGGGCACACTTTGGTCTCCACGTCAAATCGCTCAATTAACTCCTGCTCCAACAAAGCCAGCAAAGCTGCCTGACTGGTTTTTCTTACCTAGGAAAAAATTAACAGTATAAATATAGTACATACACAATATAGTAAAATTCTATTACTGGATTTTCACAAAATTGAAGACTTCTCAAATTAAAAGGGATTCATTATTGGTAAACTATGCAAATAAAAATCTGTGGCTATTTTCTTCAAGTACTACAAAGAGAACCTGATAGGCTGTGTTATAAAAAAAAAGTGTAAAAAAAAAAAGAGAACCCGATAAGCTGTGTTATAAAAAGAAATCTTTTACAAGATGTCTCACAAAGAAACTTTTTGAGGGATACCCTGAAGGTACCACATAAGGATGCAGCTATAAGGCATTGTCTATAATGGCACTAAGGAGACCTCCTAGATTTGCCACTCAGGATATCTTGTCTAAGATAAATGGTAGTTTTGAAAAACAGACTAACAATATAACAAAATCAAAGAGGAAAAAACATTCAAATGAGGCCACCTAGGGTAGGCCATTCTATATATATCATACTACATACATTTCCATCAAGAGCATGTGAATGGCACTCTTACCTGATTATTCTGATCTGCAAGATACCTAACCACAATAGGTAGTAAGTATTTAGAAAAAGCATATGGGATTGAA
The DNA here is from genome assembly GCA_004027375.1 of Macroglossus sobrinus. Lineage (NCBI taxonomy): Eukaryota > Metazoa > Chordata > Mammalia > Chiroptera > Pteropodidae > Macroglossus > Macroglossus sobrinus. Next base: position 110,334 of record PVKZ01000462.1, on the reverse strand, counting down.
GGCCGGTTTTCTTGACAAAACAATGCAATATGGGGCACCTGTTCCATCAGCTCTGCTCTCACAGTTGGTTCTATAGAAATAAAAGAAATGTGAGCAAACATTCTTTTACAGTATCATTGCCTGGGCTTGGGATTATTAGAAATAGTTTTTCAGCCTCACCAATAAAAAGGACTCACAAGATGTTCTCTAACTCTGTGATCCTTTTCACAATCGTGTATACACAGGTCAACCCATGAGTTAAAGGAGGAACTTAGCCCACACCTTACACTTGTATTTTCATGGAATGCACTGAGTATGCAATTATTTCTTATAATGACTGAATTTATTCATAATCACAGTGTGCTAGGGGTGAAACATCCAATATTCACATCAATTATAATATGGTATTATCTATAAACTCTATTTAAAAACCTCCTAGGATAAGTCATAAGGACTAGCATAGTTTAAGTTTAAATTTAGTCTAAACTAAGTTTAGTCAATGAATGGAGGATTTATGGTTAGATATAACTAAAACTAAAAAGGGTAAGTGAATATTAAAGTATTAAAAGAGAGAGACAGATTAAAAAAAAAAAACTGAAAAGACCCAAGTATATATGGAATATTTAAATGTGACATATATGGCATTTCAAAATTCTGAGTTTCAAAATGATGAACTACCCAATAAGTACTGGTAGCAAAATCAGCTAATTATACTAGAAAAAAAAAAGTAATGCATTGCACATTAATTCTACGTGAATTAAAGTTCCGAACTTTCATCTGTCAGAATTGCTATCATCAATAAATAAAAAAACAAGTGTTGGCAGGGATGTGTAGAAAAGGGAACCCTTATACACTGTTGGTGGGATTGCAAATTGGTACAGCCACTATGGAAAACAGTTTGGAGGTCTCTCAAAAAATTAAAAATAGAACTACCATTTGACCCAGCAATTGCACTTCTCAGTATTTATCCAAAGAAAACCAAAACACTAATTAATAAAGATCTATGCACCCCTATGTTCACTGAAGTGCTATTCACAACAGCCAAGATATGGAAGCAACCTAAATGCTCAACAACAGACAACTGGATAAAGAAGTTGTGGTACATATATACAATGGAATATTACTCAGCCATAAAAATATCTTATGATTTGCAACAACATGGATTGATTTAGAGGTTATTATGATGAGTGAAATAAGCCAGATAGAGAAAGATAAATACCATATGATTTCACTTATGTGAAAAATCTAAGGAACAAACTAAATGAAAGCAAGACTCACAGATACAGGAGACAAAATGATGATTGCCAGATGGCAGGGGGTTGGAGGGCTGGGTGAAAAAGGTGAAGGAATGAAGAAATACAGATTAGTTACAAAACAGTCACAGGGATGTAGATTACAGCATAGCATAGGGAACATAGTATTATTGTAATGGCTGTGTGTAGAGCCAGATGGGTGCTAGTGTAATCGAAGGAATCACCTCATAAACTATATAAATGTCTAACACATTGCACTGTATACTTGAAACTAATATAAAGTTTTACATATATATATATATTATATGTATATATATATACATATAATATATATGTGATATATATTTATATTTCCAAACTTTTTTTAAAGATCAAAAGCTCTAAAAGACAACATTAAAAAAAATGTTTAAGCTTGAGGTGGAAAGTCCTTTCAAGACAAATTGAAAAACCAACTAAAAGACCAGCAAATTTCACTTTATAATGACTTCATTATAAACAACAGATACCATACTAGGTTAAAAAGGCAAGAGTGTCTGGGAGAAAATATGTGTAAAGTATTAATAACTAAATACACCAAAAACCCATTATTCAAATGAATATAAGAAAGAAAAGGATACAAATAGGCAATTCGAAGAAGAAATGCAAGTGACTTAGACACACACAGACATGATGGGTTTTTAATTATAAGTCATTACATCAGACTTAATTATCACTGTGGCACCTATTAATGATATAAAGTTACCTTAAAGTAAATGTGCATAAATGAGTACAGAGGAACTTTAGATTTCAACAAATGGAAATTAATAAAACTATCAGAAAATATACTAGCATTTTACAAAAGCTAAGAGTCTTATCGACAAACCAATATTTGAAATTTCTATTACATAACTGTGCCATTTGAAGTTATACAGTACTTGAACAAAATAAGTGTGCTGTTTCAAAAAAGAAAAATAATTTTTAAAAAGTACACATATGGCCTCTATTTTTCCTCACTGCCCCTAAAAAGGCTAATATTGACCTAATACTTAATTATGAAGCAAAAAGAGGTGACAACTTATAGTTTTAGTTGAAAATAAAATCAGTAACTTTTCTTTTTGTAAAGCTCTGCTTAGGCATTTCGACCAAGGAACAAATAGAGTGCAGAAACAGACCCATACACATACAGACAACTGGTTTATTAAAAACTGAAAAGGGAAAGATGGTTGTTTCAATAAAGGGTACAGAGTCAACTAGATACCCACATTTAAAAATAGAAACAAAAAGAAACTTGTCCCCTACTTCATATCATATGGAATTTATTCAAAAGCAAAAACAACAGTTTCTAGATTAGATAATATAGGAGAAAGCAAAAACAAGTTTCTAGATTAGATAGGAGAAAATATTCATGACTTTGAGGTAAGAAAAATTTTCTTAAGCAGGAAACAGACAAATAGAATAAAATAAAAGAAAGTAACTCTAAAAGAAAATAACTATAAAATAAAAGAAAATAACTATAAGAGAAAATAACTTCTTTAACAGGCACCATTAAAAGAGTGAAAATATAAGTAACAGCAAAAAAGAGATCTATAATACACATAAATGACTTAGGGCTCATACCCAGAATACAGAATTCCTGCAAATATGTAAGAATAAGACTGCCAGTTTACAAAAGGGGAGACAGGAAGAGATTTAAACATATATTTCAAAAAAGAGGTCCAAATAGCCAATAAGCATATAACCTAGTGCTCAGCTTTACTGTTCACTGAAGAAATGCAAATTAAAACTACAATGAGATATAAATTTCAACCACTACCCCTTCAGAAAATTTAAAATAAATTTTTGTGAAGATGTGAAAGAAACCACAGGAACTATCATACACTGTTGGTGGGACTAAAAATTATTATACCACTCTGGAAGGCTGGATGGCCTATCAAAGATGAATATATGCATACCCTATGATACAGTAACACCAATTCTAAGTAAATACCACTGAAGTGTGTGCACACATGCTCCATGTGACTCCTTGGCTCACAGCAGCATTAAGAGCTTAAAGCTAGAAGTAACCTGTATATCTACTAACAGAATAAAGAATAAATGGGTTGTAATATATTCATACAGCACTGCTGTATATTCACACAGTAATCACTGTATAATAATTTTATTGTATAACAACTTAAAAAATCTATAAATATAGTTACATGCAACATAATGAGCTTTAGAAGTATAAAAAAGCTAGACACTAAAGAATACATTATGATTCCATACAAAGTTTAGAAAGGCAAACCTATACATTTAAACAGTCAAAAGATTGGTTACCTCTGGGGAAAACAGAACTGAAACTTGGAGGTGAGATGATTTCTAGGATGCTCATTCTATTTCTTGATCCAAGAACTAATTACATGGGCCTACATTTTGTGACACTTCACAGAACTGTACATTTTTAGTTCATGTACTTTTTGTAGTGTTATATTCAACATTAAAAGAACTGAAAAAAAAATCTGCTTCAAGTATGTTATTTCTAAAACTCTGAGAATAAATTTGGGGTTCCAAATTTATATACTCAAGAATAGTTTGAAAACTACCCCCTCCTCCTTTTTTCTATCTTCTCCCTGCTCCCCAAACAATCACAAGTGCCCACATGCACGCACACATGCACACACACGAGAGAGAGATTAACACAGAATTTAATTTCTCTCGGTTGCTAACAACCCTGAGCCTGGTAGAACTCAAAACCACTTGAGGGACACTCCCAAAATGAAGGTAGACCCAAACACCAAACACCTATGAATTCCAACCAACTAAAGATTAGCTCACAATAAAAAACAAACAAACAAACAAACAAAAACAAGGAAATGATCCTTCAGTAGCAAAAAGATTAAGTACAATAGGATTATAACACCAAGAACTTCAGCTACTATAAACAATTTTTAGATGTTATATTAAAGATCTATTTTAAAGGTATAATAAAAGGAAATATACTGAAAAGAAACAATACAGAAAGAAAAACAAGAAGTTATAAAAACAAAGCCCTTTAAGACTCCTGAAAATAAAAAAATAGAATTAATGGCAACAAAATATTCAACAATCAGATGGGAGGTTAGAATTTGGTAACAAATATTTTGCTGAGAGAAATGACCAAAATGAAGAATGGAGATAAAGGATTGGAAAGGAACAAATAACAACTATGAAAAATACATTTATCTAACAAGAGTTCTATATTCTGAACTACATACAAAATATATACTCAAACAAACAATAAACTAAAAAAAAAGAGTTTGAGATGGGAGAGAGGCAATATTTAAAATGGTATAGGTTGAAAGTTTCCCTTATCTTATGGAAAAGATATGAATCCTCAAATTCAAGAAGCAAGGCAAAGTCCTGAGTAAACTGAAGAATGCCAAGAAAAAGAAGTCTTAAAAACAATCAGGGAGGAAAAACAAGATTACTACAAGGACTAAATGAGATTAGCAGACTTCTGAACAGTAACAAGAATAAGATGAGAATGGAATAATAGTAAAAGTATCAACTAGATTTTTACACTTAGCTAAATGATAATTTAAGAGAAATGGTGAAATAAAATCATTTTCAGACAGAAAAAAGTATATGTCACTGTCAGCCCTCATCAATACATGTTCTCTCAGAAAGGGGAAAGTGAACCAAAAAAACATCAGATAAAAGATGTACTGAGGGGCAAAAAAATTGGGGTAAATTTAGTAGTAAATCTAAACAAGCATTTGCTATGCATAAATCCTGAAAATATGAATGCTAAATTTATAGAAATAAAAAATCAAAGTAAAAGTTGATAAAAATAAGGCAGACAGAACAAAAAATTAAAGGTTCTAAACTTTTTATTTCTTTAGGAGGATAAATAATATGCATTAACTTTAGAGCTGTACAGTTTTTCAACAGTCTTTATCTTATCTGAACATCACAATCAACCCAGGCTACCAAGTTAGAAGCCTCAGGATCAACTCATCTCTTCCTTCACTCCCTTCAACCATCACAGTAGCTTTGAAAACCCTTTCTAACACTTTGATTACTCTCAACAACTCATAATAATTAGTAGTAGAGTCTCATGACTAGTCTTCCTGTTACCTATCTTTTTCATTAAGTCTATCTATATTGCTGTATTATTTTCTAAATCATAAAAAATGTAAACTCTCTAGAGCAGCACAGTATAAACCTTTATAATCTATTCTTCAATTATCTTCTTTAACAACCTCATTTCTCTAAAACTGTAGCTTCAGTAAATGCTGTTGACCAAATGGACCAACATCTTGAACTCCTCAAGCCTCTACACCTATCTTTTCCTCGCCTGAGTATGCTCTTTCTCCTCTCTGTATCTCATCATTCTATCAAATCTAAACTCAAAATCACTAATTTTCTGAAGCCACTCCCAGCCCACTCCATTATAATTTATTGTTTATATGTTGGTTACATTCATTAAACTGTTAATATGATGACAGGAATTTTATTCATTTTAGTAGGTGCTCCAACATTTAATCTAGAATCTGGCATAGAGTATGTACTATTTTATGTTTAATGAGTGAATGGAAAGTATAAATGTCAACAGAAATATTTACCATAAACTCAACATCTTGAGAACCTATTTTTTAAAAACATGCACACACAGGTTTTACAAAACCCAGCACTTTCGCTGGGCAACGGGTAAAAGAAGATAAATACAAACTCCTTCTTAAAGAACACCTATGTCTCTACTAAAAGAGGAGTAACTACAATGGGAAGTACCATTGCCAAAAAAATTAAGTTAAACTGTACCTCTGCCAAAAAAAAAAAAATTATAAATACAAATTATAGTTCATGAGACTCCTAAAACCATTCTGGGACAAGCATATACATTGAGCAATTATGTACACAGAATGTCATAATGAGAAAGATTATTAGGAAGCTTATCAATGTTTTTTCTAGCTTATAAGGAAATAAAATTTAAGGCTTGTGTAAATAGTAAATATATTCCCATAAAATAAACTTCTCACCAAAAGATGGGCTCATCTAAAAAAAAAAGACTGCTGACATGCCAAAAAAATCATTAGAAATTGCCAGATAACGTATTTTCATGAAGAGATAATGGATTTAAGAAAAAAATTTTAAATTCATTTTTGAATTGTTTCTAAAATCAAATATAAAAATATGCTTAACACAGCATTAGATTAAAATGGCAAATTTTATTACGCATATTTTACCATAATATATATATTTTTATAAAACTTAGTATAACTATCATAACCCTCAAATCAAATTAATCTCTTTCTTTACAATAGCCAAGATATGGAAGCAACTTAAGTGCCCATCAACAAACAATTGGATAAAGAAATTATGGTTCATATATATATATATATATATATATATATATATAATTGAATATTACTTAGCTATTAAAAATACTGAAATTCTACCATATGCAATGACATGGTTGAACCTAGAGGTTATTAGGCTGAGTGAAATAAGTCAAGACAGAGTAAGAAAAATACCATATGATTTCACTTATATGTGGAATCTAAGGAACAAAAAGAACAAACTAATCAAAAACAGACTCACAAATATAGTAGACAATTTGGTGACGCACAGAGGGGTGGAGGTTTGGGGGACTGGGAGAATGGGGTGAAGGGTTAAAGAAGTACAAATTAGTGGTTGATAGTTGGTCAGTGGGGAGCACGGCAGAGGGAATGCAGTTAGCATTAATATGATAGCTAGGTGGACAGCCAGGGGAGAGAGGGAGCAGTTGAGGGGATCGTTTTATGAACTATATAGATGTCTAACCCATGTACTGTATACTTGAAACTAATTTAAGTAAATATAATTTTAAAATATCAAAAAAAATCAAATAATATTCAAATTCAACTCTTTCTTAAGCAGATCCGCCTATCTTCACTTTGGAAACAAACAGCTTTAGTTTTATAATGGGAGATTAACATTTTTTACAAGTGAGAAAGCACACAAAAAATATTTTATATATGCTTTAAAAAATTTACAGCCTACTCCATCCCTTTAGCTTATTCAAAATAATTTTTAAAGTTTTTATTAATCCTAAAACATTAACATACATGATGCAAAGCAATGTTCTTAAGATTTTTCTGTTGGGAAATTTCCAAAATTAAATGAAATGGGCCTACTATAAAATGTCTGGGTCTTAGTAACAGGTTTTTATTTTCTTGTTACTAAAGGGTTTGATAATTAACATATGAAAAATTTTAAAGAAATACCATATTAAGTTTTTCATTAGTTTTAAAAACACATTATTTGGTAAAAGAAAACTTTCTCTACATAAACATACCTGAATCGTCAGCTAATCTGCTAATTCTTTCCAAAACAGCAATACAATCTCTTTCATCATCGCAGACTTCCCTCAATGTATCCAGCAAACTCCGGGCCACCATTTGTCTACACACAATAAATAAAATTATATAGTGTTCAGTGGCATCAATAGTTAATATTCAGAATTTCAAAAGGCAGAATGCATACAGTTTTTAAGAAAATTTTTCTTACATATAACATATATCAAGTTCCTAATTTACGAAGTGATAAATGCCAGCATGGATTTTATTTTAACAAGAAGAAACTGAACATTTACTCAACCCTTTTCATCTTTATCTAACTGATTTAACAAATTTCTAAGGTGGCTGAAAATTCATTTCAGTTATCTTCAATTATAATAATGGCAAAATTTATTCATTCTTCATTTTATAGAACATTATCTTTATACATTTTTACTAAATGAGTTTTATACACATATACTAAAAATTTTAAGCAAAGACTTTCAGATTTTCCAAGAAAGTCTGATACAGGTGGTCTGGGGACCATAGCTGGAGAAACAATGCATTTGGAAGAATGTTAGCTCTTGTCACTATCACTGCCATGTCCCCTTGAACATCATCTGGCAAACAGTAGGTATACAACATTATCTGCTGGAAGAATAATATACTCCTCAGTAATCACTTTACATGAATATCAAAATTATGCCTAACAGCAAAAAGCAAAAGTTTGGTTTTGTTGCCAAAATTCAAAGAAAGAGTGCTTTATAGTTATTAGGATCAAGGAGTAAACAACTATAAAAGAGGATGACTGGGATTATTAAGAGAACTTGGTGACTCAGACTGCACATGTTAATAAAACCTACTTTAATAAGTAATTTCATTTTCCCTACTGAAATTAATACAATAAAAATGATCCTTCCACTTCCACTTTAAAGAGAAGAATATGCACATACCTGTTAAATACGTTTTCACTTGCAGCATACTTGTCCAATCTCCCCAGTGGCGTCAACATTTCATCTTGTGAGACAAAGTCCAGGGCTGAAGGTATAATAATCACATCAGACTCTGAGCTGTAGTCATCCACACCAACTATCAGAGACATCAGAAATACTCCTTAAAACACTCTGAAACTAAAAAGTACCCTTGCTTGTCTGAAGCATCTGAAGTAAAACTGCCCTTAATGAATCTGAACTGGTACAAAGAATCATGGGAGAATCTTAGAGTTAATTCAGGAGCCATGAATGAGTGGAGGATGGTTTCTCTGCTTTTACGTTCTAAATGCCTCTAGAAGCACAGGGGTAGGAGGCTGTAGAAACTCAGTAGGGGGTCATCACAGAACAGAGTGATCAGAAAAGAGTGGTCAGAGAACTGAGAAAACTTACACATTCCATCAGAACATTAACAACTTGTAAATAAATAAAATGTCAAACACTAATAGTTAATTCTTCAATGCAGTCAAAGAAAAACATTATATACAGAAGAGCAAGGAATTACAGCACATTTCTCATCAGAATATAAGCCAGAACACAGAAGAGCAACAGCTTTACAGTACTGAAAGAAAAAAACAATGTCAACCTACAGCTCTATGCCCAGTAAACAAATCTTTCAGATATCTTTAAAATTATTATCTTTCAAATGTAAAGGTCAAATAAAGACTATTCAGACATACAAAAGCTGGCAGACATCATCACTAGCAGACCTGTACTATAAGATTAAAGAAAGTCATTCAAGCAAAAAAATTATACCAGATATGAAAATCTGGAATTATAACAAAGAAATGAAGAACATCAGAAATGGTAAAGATGTAGGTAAATGCAAAAGTCTTATTTTTTTAAATCTCTTAAAAATTGACTGTTTAAAGCAAAAACATGTACTATAAAATAAAAAGATTAAAAATGTATGGTTGGGTTGTCTGACTATAGTAGCACAAAGGTAGGAAAAAAGTAAAGTATACTATTCTAAAGTTCTTACTGTATGTAAAAGAAACATTACTTGAAGGTAGATGTAATAAGTTAAAAATGTATACTAATTATATTGTTAGCATTCATTAAACATTCAAAAAACCAACCAAAGACATATAAAGCCAACAAAGGCCATAAAAAGAAATCATAAAAAATACTCAATCCAACAGAAGGCAGAAAAAGAAGATAAAATGAGATGTAAGATAGATGGAAAATAGCAAGATGAGAGATTTAAACCCAGCCATGTCAATAATCACATTAAGTGCAAAAGGTCTAAATAGCCCAATTAAAAGGTGGATTTTCAAGCTGTATTAAAAATAACACCTAAGATGAAATAATCATTTATTTAGTGCAGAAAAGTTTTATACAGGTTATTCTAATCTCCCATAGCAAAGTACTTTAATTATGAACCAGAGCTGTAAAAAAACATTCAGACACTCTCATTTGGCTTCCATTTTCTCACCTGTAATGTGAAACTGTTGAGCTATTACAACCTTGAAGGTACCTTATGCAGGCTCTAAAATTCTATAATTAATGACCAAACTGTTTCATCAGTCTCACAGTTGTTAATCTTAAAGATAAACATTAATAATATTGATCTGGTCCATAGAAAACCAGGAGCAGTGGGGAAGACTGCGAGATCAGTGGTTGTCAAACGTAACTATTTAAGACAAGCTTGGAACACTTACCTCTAAAATGCAGATTTCCCAGATATCACATGCAGACAATGATTATTCAGGTTTGGAGTGAGCCCGAGAGCATTCATTTTCAATAAATACCCACACTAATTCAAATGCAGATTGCTTTACAATCATATTTGAAAAACACTCCTAGAGGGTAACAAAGTCATATTTCTGCTTCAACTTTTGTCTCCACTGTCTATCATGGTTGACAGCTACTTTGATACAATAGGAGGTGTTCTACTCCAGCACAGACAGCGGGGACAAAGGTTCATTTCTATTCCCCAGTACTGCCTGTCATTATCTTTGGAATCATTCTGGCCTAAATCATCTGTTTTGAATTCAAGATTTCCTCATCAATTCTTGATTGGACTAATAAGGCTCTGGATTTCATCTTTATGGAGGCCACAAGGACACTGCACATTTAAGTCTTACACAGTCATCCTGCAAATGCCTGACACAGTTTACAGGAGGAGAGACACACACACACACACTCTCTCTCTCTCTCTCTCTCTCTCTCATAATGTAAACCCTATACCATATACCCTAAGTGATGGCACAGTCAATAATATCCTCAGATAAAATAGAGCATAGAAGGAGTAAATTTAGCTATACTGCTACAAGGATCCTATAGCTTACACAAAGTTGTACATTAACTTTAAAAAGATATAATAAAGATGTAAATTATAATTTAGGAATTATCTCTAAAACATGCAAGAAAGGATAGCTAAAGTGCCAATAGAGGAATTAAATGGAATATTAAAAAACAGCATGTACAGCATGATGAAATCTCGAATTGGTCCTGCTCTATCCCGCCTGCTGTATCCATGCTGTATAAGCTTTCCAACCACTTAGTAACCTTATCATGAGGTTAATAATAGCCTAATACTATCTCACAATTCATCTCCTTTCATCTCATCATATAGGCATTGTATCATCTCACATTATCACAAGAAAAAGGGTGAGTAAAGTACAATAAGATGTTTCGAGAGAGAACCCCCATATTCACATAATTTTTATCACAGCATGTTGTTATAACTGTTCTATTCTATTACTAGTTATTGTTTTTAATCTCTTACTATGCCAATTCTTAGAAGATACAGGAGTTTGCCAGGCAGGACAGGGGGCAGGAAGAGGGCATTCTAAGCAGAGAAATCCAAAGATAGGGAGTTGAGGAAAACCATGTCATGTTTAGAAAATTACAAGTAGTTTAGTATAGGTGGGGCACCGAGTTCACACAGACTTGAGGCAGTAGGGGAATGGGATCAGCAAATATCAACTTAGCCTTTTAATTTTTAAAGAGTAAACTATTACATTTTGCAAAATTCCCTTGGTTGGCTAGAGAAATCACATTACCACCCTGTAAGCAGGACTGGCATTTGAGGTTTTGTAAGCAACAACTTAGTTAAATTCAACAGTTAATTCCTTTAAGCGACAGAGAATTCCTGGCAGTGTATATTCTTATTCAACTATGCTGTAATAAAATTTGATTTAAATTATGAAATATTAATTAAAACCATCGTTTATTTTAAAAATTAAGAAGCAAAGATCATGATGGCTTTTGTAAGCCAAATAAGCTGTTTTTACAAAAAATTCTTAGAGAACCCCAGGCCTCATTTCACATCTCTTTCAATTATCCTACACTCTTAGTTGTCAAAGAGCAGAGGAGAGAAGGACTACATAGTAGCCCTAGTCCCATCAATAGTAGTGCATTTGAATTCAGCGGAGATAGTTCAAGTTCTACTTGCATCAATACTACATAGTAAGCCTCTTTTCTATTCCTCATTAAAAATGCTCAGATATGCTATAAATTCATGCTAATTTCATGCTTGCTCAATAAAAATTTTAAATCTATTATTCTTAAATTTTACAATTCTCTCAGATGTTCCAAATTCCTATCTAAGTCCGAAGAACTACCCTCCAAACATCAATATCAACATCAACATCCATTCCTGCCTTATTATAATATATACATTTGATGGGCTCTATAGTGCCAAGGTAAGGGGGAAAAAAACTGCCAGCAACCAGCAAGGGAGAGAAGTTTTGACTGGTACACCTGACCATCATTCTACTCCATGACCATATATATACTCTGAAGCAGCGGTTCCCAAAATGTTGGCACCAGGGACCGGTGCTCCTATGAGAATCTCATGCCTTGATGATCTGAGGTGGAACTGAGATCTGAGCGCTGGGGAGTGGCTGCAAATACAGATGAAGCTTTGCTCCCTTGCCGGCCACTCACCTCCTGCTGTGAGGCTCTGTTCCTTACAGGCCAGGACAGGTACTGGTCTGTGGCCTGGGGACCCTTGATAACCCTTGATATGTATCCAATGTTGCCTTGCTGTCTTTGGAATTTTCATGCATATGTGAATTCCCTATGTACATGTATTCAAATTTTGATTTTCTCCTGTTAATCTGTTTTTGTTAATTTGATTATTAGCCCACCTAGGAGAACTTGGAAGGTGGAAAGAAAAGCATTAAAATTTTTAGCTCTACACTTCTTTGAATTACCTGCAGTCTTGGGGGTCCTTGCTTTTATCTGCCAGAAACTGCAGTGTTTGAGTTATTTTTTTCTTTTTTAAAAAAATTTTCTTCTATCTGTCCTCACCCCCAAAACAGGTAAATTCTCCAAAGACAAAGACTGTCTTGCCAATCTTTTTTATTACCTAAAAAAGAGTCTACTGCTTCTCCTGAAGAATGCGCACTCATGTTAATAAAAAGGTAGTCCCTTAGAGATATTTAAGGGGACAAGAGTCTAGTAACCATGTTTTATCTTCCCCAAAGACAATCACAACCATTATCACACCAAAGAGAACAGATTAATTTGTACAACCTAACTTTTCACTAAGCTTGATCAAAATACCTTCTCTTCCACACACAGCCTCTAATGATATCCTCTAAAAAAGAAAAAAAGCTGATAGTATGTCTTGTCCTACAATTTTTCCCTTGATACAGCTTATGCCACAATAAACTTGCCATATTTTCTGTTTCCCAAATCTTTAAAACTTAGTAAATGAAAGATAATAAGATACGCTATATTTAATCATTTTTACAAGAGCTACCCTAAGATTTGGGGTTTAAAAATAATTTTTAATAGGGAGGAAAGGCAAGCTCTTCTATAAAACAGAATGCCAGCCAATAAATGTAACTGATTCAGGTAAGAACCATCAACACATTTTAACATTACTAGGTAAAGATTTTTTTGGGGAATGGGCTGATTCCCCAGTGTCAAATTATTTCCCTCACTAATTACAAAAGAAAAAATTGAATTTTTAAGTGAAAAAATCTAGACATCACTTAACCAAGTGGTTAAATTTACCACTACTACTAATGTGGTAACATCATAGGTGCCTCTTGAGATGAGGCACTGAGAAAATCAGCCTTACATAATATTCCTATCCCTTTCCCGAAAGCATAACCTGAATCAAATCATGAGCAAACAGAAAACCACATTGACTCTTCAAAAGTATCAATATCATGAAAGGTAAAGGCTGAGAAATTGTTCCAAATTAAAGAGACATGACAACTAAATTCAATGCAGGAACATGGATTGACAAGATAGTATAAAGAACATTATCAGAAAATTAGTGAAATTTGAAAACACTCAATGTGACGTAATTCAATTGTACCAATGTTACCTTTTCTGCATTTGATTGTTGGTTGTGAGAATGACCTTGCCCTTAGGAAATACAGGCTAAAGTTCATGATCTCTACAACTTATTTGCAAAAGGTGCATCAAAGAAGTCAAGATCAAGAATAATGGGAACAGAACAGAAAAGCAGGAAGGGTGAATTCACTCTGAGTTGAGACATCCATCTTATTCTGCCCTAGGACATCAGCGTTCCTGCTTCTCAGGCTTTTGGACACATGTCTGAACTTACAACATCAGCCCCCATTCAGGCCTTTGGACTTGGATTTACTTACACAACCGACTTTCCTGGAAGAAGACAGACCATGGAACTCTTGGCCTCTATAATCACTGGGGATTCTAGATGGCATAGATAAGGGATCCCAACTTCTGGGCCAGGAACCAGTATTATTAGTCCGGGGCCTGTTAGGAACTGGGCTGCACAGCAGCAGGTGCACAGCAGGCGAGTGAGTGAAGTATCTGTTATTTGCAGCTGCACTCCAGCATTAGCATCACCACCTCAGCTCCACCTCAGATCATCAGGCATTAGATTCTCATAGGAGCGCAAACACTACTGTGAACTGTGCGTGTAAGGGACCTAGGCTGCACGCTTTTTATGAGAATCTAATGCCTAGTGATCTGAGATGGAGCTTAGGCGGTGATGCCAGCACTGGGGAGTGGCTGCAAATACAGATTAATGTTAACAGAGAGGTCTGACTGCACAGAGACCATAATAAATCAACTGCTTGCAGACTAATATCAAAACCCTTTCAATGACTGGCAAGTGAAAATTAAGCTGCACAGGCTTTATAGTGGCAAGTGAGTTGATGTACTTCAATTGTACAGCTGCATCTGCTGGCAAGCTTTAAGTTAGAATCCAACACTTATTTTACTTCACACATGGCCTGCTCATTATTTTATTTAACAACTCTGTCCGCTCTTCTTTCCCGCACTGTGCACTTGTCTCAAAGTTTTGGTAAGCCAACAAGCTAACCCTAGCCAAAATGAGTAGAAAACAAATGTCACTGGAGAGCTTCTTTGGCAAGGGGCAAAGACCCAATGATGACACAGCAGAAGACTCTAAGAATGCCAACAAAAAGAAAGCAGCATTTAAAAGAAAATACCAAGAGTCCTACTTAAATTATGGGTTAATTGTAATAAGTGATTCACATTCTCCAAGCCTGCTTTGTATAAAATGTGGCAACTGGCTATCCAATGAAGCCATGAAACATTTCAAAACTGCTTCCCCATATGGAGAAGAAGCACCCTGCATTAAAAGACAAGTCTTTGGAGTTTTTCAAAATAAATAATTGTGAACATGAAGAACTAAAGAAATTACTGAAGGCTACCACTTCATCAAATGTGTCTGCACTGTGAACACATCATTCTTCGTGACTAACTGCATTACTAAAGCTAAGAAGCCTTTTATTATTAGTGAAGAGTTGATCATGCCTGAGGCTAAAGATCGGTCATGAACTTTAGGAGAAACTGCAGTTCAAAAGGTAGCACATGTTCCTCTTTTGGCCAGCAACAAAACTAGACAAATCGATGAAATAGCAGAGAATACTGAGGCACAATTGTTAGGATTAATGGGTCACCATGGTACACAATCCGGGTTGACGAGTCTACCGATGTTGACAACAAGGCAACAATGATTGTTTCTACTGTGTGATCTATTTTTCAGGAGGATGTGCAGGAGGATATGTCATGTGTACTTTTGTTGCCAATCAACACCACCGCTGCAGAACTGTTCAAGTCTTTGAATGATTACGTATCAGGAAAACTGAATTGGTCATTTTGCGTCAGTATATGCATGGACAGAGTGGCTGCCATGATTGGATGGCTTTCTGGTCTCACTAACTGGGTAGAAGAGGTCACTTCTGAATGTGAGTCTATGTATTGTGTCAACCATAGAGTACTGGCTAGCCAAAAAATGTCACCTGAACTTAACAATGTTTTGCAGGATGTGATTAAAATTATCAACCACAGTAAAGTACATGCCCTTAACTGATGTCTGTTTGTGCAGCTCTGTGAGATGGACGCAGAGCACACACATCTCTTACACACAGAAGTGAGATGGCTTTCTAAAGGCAGATCACTGGCCAGAGTTTTTGAGTTATGAGAGCAGCTCCTGAGATTTCTTTTAGAAAAACAGTCACCACTGGCAATACATTTCAGTGCTACAGAATGGGTTGCAAAACTTGCTTACTTGTGTCATATTCAACCTGTTTAATCAACTCAATCTGTCACTTTGGAGGATGATAACTGTGTTCAAGGTGGCAGAAGAAGTGGCCTCATTCAAAGCCAGACTGGAATAATGGGGGCAACGAGTAAACACTGGGATTTTTGATGTTTCAAACATTAGCAGAGATTCTGAAAAAGACTGAGCCAGGGCCTTCTTTCTCTCAACTGATGTATGATTACCTATTTCAGTTTTCAGAAGAGTTTGAGCATTACTTTCCAATCACAAAAGACTCCTGAACTGGAAAGAAATGGATCCGTGACCCATTTGTGAATAAGTCAGGTGAATCAACTGTCTGTGCTAGACAGGGATCAACTTCTTGAGACTGCAAATGATAGTGGCCTTAAAAGTGTATTTGAGACAATTTCAAATCTCCATACGTTCTGGATGAGAATTAAGGCGAATATCCTGAGATTGCCACAAAAGCACTTAAAAGCCTGCTCCCATTCCTAACATCCTATCTTTGTGAAGCAGGGTTTTATGCAGTGACAGCCACCAAAACGAGATTACAGAGTAGACAGGACATAAGCAACACACACTTTGGGTGTCACTGTCTCCCATCACCTTCAGATGGGACTGTCTAGTTGCAGGAAAAACAGACTCAGGGCTCTCACTGATTCTGCATTGTGGTGAGCTGTATAATTATTTCATTATCTATTACAATGTAATAACAGAAATAAAAAGTACAATAAATTTAATGCACTTGAACCATCCCAAAACCATCCCCCTACCCCATCTGTGGAAAAACTGTCTTCCACAAAACTGGTCCCTGGTGCCAAAAAAAATTGAGGACCACAGGCGTAGAAGGTAGAGGCAGTGCACGCCCCCTCTAGCAACCACACAAAATTATAACAAAACTATAGAGCACCAGTACACAGATTCACCTGAGGTATGGCTGAACAGAAGCCCCAGGTCACCTCAAATAACAGGTCACCTCAAAATGGTAGGAGGGGCAGAGAATCAAAATGTCTGGTCCCACAAATGCATGTGGCAATCAAGAATGGGGAGGGCTATCTTGGCTGTGGAGCCACCTCCTCTACCTGAAGAGTGAGGGGTCACAGTCACATACTGGGCTCCAGGGTTCCAGTGCTGGGAAGAGAAGCCCCTACAATCTCTGGCTGTGAAAACCAGTGGACATTGCAGCTGAGTGAGACAAAGGGCTGTAGGAAGTGGAGACCTTCCTCTTAAAGGGCCCACGCCCAGCCTTACTTGGACGAACTCACTCTGAGCACCAGCACTGGGGCAACTGTTCCAGGGGCACCAGGGACATACAGGGAGTTGCTGAGTTGTTGTGCTTCAGGGTAAGGGTTGGAGGGGCGGTTTGCTCCCAGACATAGGTGCAGGCAGAAGATATTGTTCCTTTGTTGAGCCCTCCCCACTACTAGCCTGCAGACACAGGTGCGATCAACCCAGATAACACTAGTCACTCTGTCCAGGGGATTCCCAGACTCAGCCTCTCTCAACTTGTGGGCCCATTTAAGTCACCTCCAGTGATTTACTCCTTACAACTAGCTGTCTTGACTCCTGCTGTGAACTTTCATAAAATCTCTTAATGGCTCACAAAACCTAAAGCAACAGCATCTGGCCTTAGCGTGCCCTACACCTCTTGCTGAGCAGCTCCAAGCCCCGTACCAGTGGCAGCCAGCCTCCGTTTCTGACTTGGCCCCTCGAGGTGCCTATAAACCCAGCATGGGTGGCAGCCATATGTAGATGGCTTGGTGACTCTTACCAGGTGGCCCTGGAAGTACAAAGGCTGTGGCTGAACTTGGCCTGCAGCTGGACTTCTCCCAGGTGTGTGCCAAAGGGCCCCACAGCACACCTACTTAAAGTCACTCTGCTAATAAGACAGGGAGACTTAGGAGCCCTGCCTAATACACAGAAACAGATACAGGGAGGTGGCCAAAATGGGGTGACAAAGAAGCATGTCCCACATGAAAGGACAAAACAAAGCTCCAGAAAAAGAATTCACCAAAATGGAGACAAGCAATATATTAGATGCAGAGTTCAAAACATGGATTATAAGGATGCTCAAAGAAGAGTAAGTGAACTCAGTGAGAACTTTACTAGATAAAAAATACAAAAGTGGAAGTGGACAACATAACAGAAAGCCAGTCAGAAAAGAAGAATACAATATATGAGATGAAAAGTACATCAGAGAGAATAAACAGAGTGGATGAAATGGAGGATCAAATCAGTGACATAAAGATAGGGCTGCAGAGGACACCCAATCAGAACAGCAACAAGAAAAAAAAATCCCCCCCAAAATGAAGACAGTTTAAGAAGCCTCTGGGACATCAAGCATAACATCATTCACATCATAGGGATATGAAAATGAGAAGAATGAGAGCAAAGAATTGAAAACCTATTTGAAGAAATAATGACAGAAAATTTCCCTAACCTGGTAAAGGAAATAGTCAAATAACCTCAGGGGAAATAGACATACAACCCCTGGAAGTTCAGAATCCCAAACAAGATGAACCCAAAGAGGCCCACACCAAGACACATCATAATTAAAAATACAGAAATGACAAAGGTTAAATACAAAGAGAGAATCTTAAAAGCAACAATAGGAAAGCATTTCATTACCTACAATGGAGTTCTCATAAGACCAGCAGCTGATTTCTCATAAGAAACCACGTGGGACAGAATGGCTTGGCACAAAATATTCAAAGTGATGAAAACCCAGGACCTACAACCAAGATTACATTACCCAGCAAAGCTACCATTCAGCGTCAAAGGACAGATAAAGAGCTTCCCAGGTAAGAAAAAGCTAAACAAGTTCATCACCACCAAGCCAGCAGTACAGGAAATGTTGGAGGGATAAGAAAACAAGACCCTTACATATACTGCCTACAAGAGACTCACTTCAGATTAAAAAACACACACAGACTAAAAGAAAGAGGATGGAAAAAGATATGGCATGATAGACCTAGAGGGTAGTGTGTTGAATGGATTAAGTCAGAGGATGACAAATGCCATATGATTGCAAAATAAACAAAATAAACAAAACAAACTCATAGATACAGAGAACATTTTGACGGTTACCAAATGGGAAGGGGGTTAGGGAGGTTGGTGAAAAAGGGGAAGAAATTAAGAAGTATAAATGGGTAGTTACAAAACAGTCATGGAGACAGAAAGTATAGCATAAGGAATATAGCCAATAATATTGTAATAAGCATGTACAGTGTCAGAAGGGCAATATATTTATTGAGGTGACCGCTTTGTGAGTTATATAGATGTCTAACAACTCTGTTGTATACCTGGAACTAATATAGTATTATGTCAACTATAACTGAAAAAATTATTAATTAAAAAATATTGTATATATTACATTGTAAATGTGTATATTAAAAATTATATAAAGAAAAATAAAGCAAACTGGCAAAATGCTAACAATGGCTGAATGTAGGTGAATTTTGGGAATTAACTATAATACCTGTGCAACTTTGTGTAGGCCTGAAAGTTTTTCAAGTAACAGGTTTAATTTTAAAATAGTTTATTATTTCACTGCAAGTTAAGTTTATGGTCTTATTTAGTTCTACTATGTGCTAGGCACTCCACTATGGATAAAGAACAAAGATGTTATATATCTTGGACTTACAGTATAATGCTGGGTCAGCAAATTATGGCCAGCAGGTCAAAGTGGCCCATGTCTGATTTTGTAAATAAAATTTTATTGGAAGACATCTACGTTTATTTATGTCTATGGCTGCTTTCACCCTACAATGGCAGATCTGAGTAGTTACAACAGAGAGCACACGACCCATAAAACCTAAAATATTTACTATCTGGCCCTTTACAGAGATTTTCCAACCCCTGGTCTAGTGATACAGCAAAAAAAAAAAAAAAAAAAAGAATTTCAAGAACTTTACTGTATCAAGCAACGTATATATCAAATTTCAATTTGTACTCTGTGATAATATAATTTTATCAGAAATCTTTTCTTCAAATATAAATACTAAAAGTTTACTAAATCTTTAGAAATGATCTTTAGTAAGTATAAAATTGTCCTATAGCATGTGTAATCTCATTATTGAGTTTTAAAATAATTTGCTAAAATTCATTCTATGAATATTTCAAAAAACATTTCCCTAAAGAACACAAGTAAATAAATAAGGCAGTGGTATTTATTTGCTTTCAAATTAGTTACCAAGATCATGCTTTCTAAACAGTATTTGACAGCCAGAGAAATATGTAGCATATCAAAGCACTTTCAGGTGTGGATCTTCTATACATCATATATGTGTTTTTTTGTTCCCTTCAGCAAGTAAACATTTTCCTTAGTCTAGTAATCCTTTTCTCTGTAAGTAATCCAAATATAAAATTTGAGCTAATCCAAGTCCAAATTACCAACCACCACCAATAAATGAAGTCTTGAATTTATTCGAAGTCTTGAAGTTATTTCTACAAAAAACTAAGTTGAGAGACCTAAATGTACAAATAATTTATGTCAAATCTGCCTTTGAAAATAAATTCAAAGTGGAATATAAGTTTAAATGTAAATTCAGCAGTAAGATTTTGGAATGACCATTTCTTGTCATTCTAGTGACAGGATCAGGACACATTAGATTACACTGTTATTTTTTTAAGTAAATTTTTTTATTTTTCAATTATAGTCGGAATACAATATTATATTAATTTCAGGTGGTCAGAGATCTATATAACAAAGTGATTACCCCCAATAAATCTAGTATCCCTCTGTTCCCACACATATTTATTACAATATTGTCGGCTATATTCCTTATGCTATACTTTTTATCTCTGTAACTATTTTGTAACTACCCATGGTATTTCTTAATTCCTTCCCCCTTTTTCACCAACCTCCCAATCTCCCTTCTATTTGGTGACCCTCAAAATGTTCTCTGCATCTATGAGTTTGTTCTTTAGATTCCATATGTACATGAAATCATATGGCATTTGTTCTTTACCTGACCTACTCCACTCAGCATGATACCTTCTAGGTCCATCATGCAGTCTCTTTTTCCATCCCTTTACTTTTAGTCTGTGCGTACCTTTTAATATGAACTGAGTCTCTTATAAGCAGCATATGTAAGAGTCTTGTTTTCTTATTCACCATTCGGCTACCCTATCTTTTGATCGGAGCACTTAATTCTTTTACATTTGAAGAACTTGTTGATAGATATGTAGTTATTGCCATTCTTTATTTAGACTTTTGATATTTTTTCTTCATCTTGAAGAAGTCCCTCCAACATTTCCTGTAATACTGGCTCGGTGGTGATGAACTTATTTAGCTTTTTGTCTGGGAAGCTCTTTACCTGTCCTTTGACTCTGAATGATAGCTTTGCTGGGGTTATCATCACTTTGAATATTTTGTGCCAAGCCCTTCTGTCCTGTAAAGTTTCTTTTGAGAAATCAGCTGCCGGTCTTATGGAAGCTTCCTTGTACGTAACCAAATACTTTTCTCTTGCTGCTTTTAAGATTCTTTGTATTTGACCTTTGGCATTTCAGTTATTGTGTGTTCTGGTGTGTGCCTCTTTGGGTTCATTTTGTTTGAGACTCACTAAACGTGGGGTCATATGACCATTTCCTTTACCAGTTAAGGAAGTTTTCTGAAAATCTATTTCTTCAAAGAAGTTTTCAATTCCTTGCTCTTTCTCTTCTCCTCCTGGTTCACCTATGATGCGAGTGTTGTTACACTTGATGTCCAATAATCTCCTTAAATTATCTTCCTTTTTTTCAGAATTTCTTCGTTACTGTTTTGACTGAGTATCCTCTGCTACCTCATCCTCTATATCAGTGATTTGATTCTCCTCTTCATCCACTCTGTTGATTCCCTCTAATGCAGCAGTCCCCAACCTTTCTGGCACCAGGGACCAGTGCTCCTATGAGAATCTAATGCCTGATAATCAGAGGTGGAGCTGAGGTGGTGATGCTAGTTCTGGGAAGCAGATGCAAATACAGATGAAACTTCATTTGCTCACCCACTGCTCACCTCCTGCTGTGTGGCCCAGTTCTCAACAGGCCATGAACCAGTACCAGTCTGTGTCCCAGGGTTTAGGGACCCCTGCTCTAATGTGCTCTTCATCTCAGATATTATATTCTTTATTTCTGACTGGTTTCCTATTATAATTTCCATCTCAATTTTTGTTTTTTATCTCTTTGTTAAAGTTCTCACTGAGTTCATCTTATTCTTCCCCTAAGTACACTGAGCATCCTTATAACCAGAGTTTTGAACTCTGCATCTGGTACAGTGCTTAACTCCACTTTGTTTAGATCTTTTTCTGGAGCTCTGTTCTGTTCTTTCAGGTGGGACATGCTTCCTTGTCTCTCCATTGTGATTGTCTCCCTGTGTTTGTTTCTACGTACCATGTAAAGCTCTTCAGTCCCTCAGTCTTAGTAGTGTGGCTTTCTGGGGCCTGGAAGCACAGTTGTGAGAGGGGTTCAGCTGCAGGTCAAGTTTAGTCCCAGCCTGCACCCTTACAGGGCCACCTGGTAAAAGTTAGCAAGCAATCCACAGATGGCTGCCACCAGTGTTGTGTTTATGGTTCCCTCAAGAGGCCACACCAGAAACCAAGGCAAGTTAGGCCAATGTGGGGCTTGGAGCTGCTCACCAAGGGGCACAGGAAAGGCCAAGGACACCACTGGATCTTGCTTGGGTAGGGCTGCAAGTTTGGAGGGATGGAGTTTCAGGGAATCCTCTGGGAGGAGCAACTATTATCCAGTTTGATGACCCCTCATCTATGACGGTACCTGTGCTGCATGCTGGGAGTGGGGAAAACTTAACCCAGAACCCGTGCATACTGCCAGCACTTCTGCCTTGGAGAAACAGTCCCTCCAGCCCTTGCCCCAAAGCTCTACAACTCAGTGTCCCCTCGTCATGTCCCTGGCGCTCCATTTCCCCAGTAGCCATTCCAGTGCTGGAGCTCAGGACAAACAAGTCCATCACTGTGAAAGTACAGTCATGGTTGCAGCCGCTTTAAGAGGAACATCTGAACCTGCAATAGCCTCTGTCTTGCTCAGCCCAAGGGAGCCTTGTCTCTACCTGCTCCTACTGTTCTAAAGTGATTTCTTAATTTTCTGCCTAGTGGTAGGGCTTCTGACCCCATCCAGACCCCAGGTGACTCTGTTTGCTCTGTGGTTTCATCACAGTTTTGGTACAAAGCCTCTACCCTCTACACCATCTTGACCAGAATGATTCTTACCCACTTTTACTCCTAAGCTCTTGATTTCAGTAACTGTGGGATCACTGATTCACCCAACAGAGGCATAGCACAACTCAAATTTTAAAAGTTTATGTGATCCTCTAGATGATACAGCAAACCAATTTAAAATATAAAATTCAACTTTTGTTTACCAATATTCCTTTGTTACCATTAAGGCTGACCTAAAAGGGTGAAATGTACTTTAGCAAGATACAAATAATAAAGATGTTGCTTCTCTTAATCTGGTGATCAATATGATTTACATGAAAGTGGTTTTAGTTCTTATACAAATGTGCTTTATTATAGTAGAACCAGTAAAGCAAATGTTTAAGAATTCAATCATTTAAACTTTCATAAATACCATACCTAATCATAACCTTAGATGTCTTGCTCATAGACTGGAATATCACACTTCAAGTATATCCCTTGTGAAATATTTATAGTTAAAATAAAATGACACTTGATATGTCTTTAAAGTACTCTGGCCTCTGGCTAACCCCTCTCCCCACCCCTCCGCCCCGCCGCCCCACCAGCGCCAACAAGTTCAGGTGTTAGAAGGAGATAAACAAAAGGTGAAGCTAAGTGGTGGGTATATAGTGGCTCATTAGCTTTTGGGTATGTCTGAAATTCCCACTAAAAAAAAAAAACAATATTATCTTTAAAAAGAAACAATGTAATTCATCATAATAAAAGACTGAAAAAAATAAGATTCAGAAAAAGCGTTTGACAAAATACAATATCTGTTCCTAATTTCAAAAAAGCTCTCAGTAAATTCAGAAAACTTTCTCAATCTGATAAAGGGCATCCATGAAAAATAAGTTGAACGTCAAAATTCAAAACTTCTGCTCTTCAAAATACATTAAGACAAGGAAAAGACAAATCACAGACAAAATAAGATTTGCAAATCATTATCTGAGAAAAGATTTGTATCTGGAATCTACAAAGAACTCTCAAAATAAGAGGAAACAAGTAACTCGATAAAAAATGGGCAAAAGATCTGGTCACTTAACCAAAGAAGATACATAGATGGTAAATGAATACATGAAAAGATGAGTATTAGTCATTAAGAAAATGCAAATTCATACTACAGAGAAAAAACCACTACACACTTAACAGAATGGTTGAAATGAAGACTGCCCACACTAAGTGTTGGCAAGGGTGTGGAGCACCTGAACTCTTACACACTGCTGGTGGTGTGTAAAATGGTACAACTATTTTGGAAAACACTCCGGTAGTTTCTTAAAAGGATTAACAGCCATTTCATTCCAAGGTAAATACTCAAGAAAAAGGACACATATATCTGCATCAAGACCTATATATGAATGCTCATAACAGATTTATAATAGTCAGAAATTGGAAATGATCCAAAAGGCCATGAAACAATTTAAAGACAACAGCTGAGAAAAGTAACTTGCTCAATAATATACAGTGAATAAATGTCAATGATCAAAATTTGAACTCAAGTCTAAAGATTTACAAAGCCCAATGCTCCTTCCCCTTACCCAAAACTATATGGGGATATATTTCATAATTATAGTATGATAAATGCTCAAATACCAAAAATATCAATTAGACCAAAAAACAAGTCTGTTCTAAGCCTAGGGGGAGAAGAAGCAAAAAAGACTTAGGAGAGGGGATGGATTTGGAGAAGAGAAACCTGAGGTGATCTGCCAGCTGAAAGTTCTGTACAAAAGTACCTTCTAAGAAGTTATGGGGAATGCAGGCCTTTAAACCTCCTTAGTCAAAATTCCATAGGTATGCCAACTTACTCTTTTTCCCACATCATTAGTTTTATTTTCAGACCCAAGCTAAAAGCAAAACAACACCCTAGTTTAAGTTTAGGGACTGCCCACTTCATCATGTAATGACAGCAAAAACTGTTTGCCATCAAGAGAAAAAAATCCAAAATTCCAAAATATAAGACAAATGTAGAAGTAGTAAAAATAATTTAATAAATTAATATAGATGTTTTGATGAAAAGAGGAACTGAGATAAAAGGACCAGAAATAAAATAAACCAGTGATCAAACAAATGTGGCAGACTAATGAACTAAATATGGTGAGGGTATTGATCGTTTGCAGGCAAAAAGAATTAAAAAACCTATGCACTTAGGTGGGTTTCGAATTTTGTTGTTTGTGCACCTACATGCCCAGGTAGCCAACATGTATAATACACTGGGTTCTTTACACAACCCCATCTTTCTTTTTTAACCCATTTCCCGTTTACCCTGAGAATACTCGCTGGCAGTGCTTGTAGCTATAGCATTTACCCCAACACAACTTGTTGGATTAAAGTCCTAACCTTACTCTCAAAGTTTGCCATAAAATATCTCACTTTTATTATTATTTTCACATCACTCTACTATATCAATACTCTCTGGAAACAAATGACATCATTTTATTTATAGAATTCTGCTTTTAGCAGTGGTATTTCCATTTACAAAATACAGTAATGCTTGAATGCTGAAAATGTCAAATAGTGTTCCTACACATGACGTTAACATGTTCTCGAACAGCTGTTAGCCAAAGATTCATTTGATGAATCTTATTTATATATACATTTCTGGATCATTAGGATTAGAGATGAGTTCTGTTTAGAAAAAATCCAAAAACAGTTTTTATATTTTATTTTCACATTGAAAACTAGTCAGATTTGCTTCAGCCTCAAAGAGCATGTTTATGTAAAATTAAATTAACATTGACAGCAAGCTGAACTTTTTTTCTAAACAGGAAATGGGTTAAAAAAAATTTGATATGGGGAATTGTCACCCAAGGTATCATTAACTGATTCTATATACTTGTGGGTACTGCTAAAACCATTTTTAAGTACTCTATTGTAAGATATCAACTATATTCTCTCTAAATAAAGATTTCTCCTGTCCAGCCTTGTTGGTAGCAATTAAAACATGCTACCAAGTCTCATGACTCACTCTTCCAAATCCCTATTTAACATCACTTCTAAATATCATGACTTTCAAGGGCATCTTCCTAGGGTTTTTGATTGATTCCCTGGCTGGTTCTAGATACAGCCCCAATTTTTTATTTCTCATTTCCCCAGGTGGCAAGGACTTAAGGAAGCTTATCAAAACTAGTATTTAAAAGCAGCTGGAAGACTCAGAGACTCTTTCAAAGGAGTGTTGTCTAGGCAGTTACACCTAAGTTGCTCTGGATCATTAATTCACTCTATTTCAACCTAAAAAAAACAATTTAGTGTAAAAAGGTCTCAAAACTTAAATATAAAAAATGCTGTAGTATGGCATATTCCATACTACAACTACAAAAGCTTAACATAAAAGTTAACATATTTATAAGCTGTATTACACCCAAGCTCCATTCTAATTATTTCTAAATTAAATTAAACCATATGCAGCATTTTGCATTGCCTCCCATTATTCAAGGAACAGAAAGATTCTACCCAACCCTAAATTCACTCTGCTGAGATACCTATTCAAATAGTCACTGGCTTGTTTTCACTTTGAAATTCAAAGTGTTTCATGATACAGGATTGAAAGTATCACTTTTTAACTAAAACAAACTTACACTTTTCCACTGCATTATTTTCCTAAGCTTAATTTTAATAGTACCTAATAGCCATTTTATTTTAATTACCTTTATGACTTTTTGATATGTACATACAATATGTGGCAGTTCCATTGTGTAATGGTTAGCACTCTGGATTCTGATATGTACATACAACACACCATTTTTTACATACCAGGATTTTGTTTCTCTCTCCCCAAGAGTATCCGTGAAATCAGTCCTTCACCAACACTTTCCCCTATTCTACCCACTTTTCTACTAACTCTATACATGGACTTAGGGCTAAAAACAAAAGCAAAATACCTGACCCAGACTCTTATCAAGGTATGGCAACCGCACCCCCTTTCAAGATCTAGATTCTACCAAAGGTCCTCCCTCTCTTCTGCCTTAGACTAGATTCTGCATTCAGGAAAGGCAACCAAGATTCTAGAACCTGGCTAGAAAGTAATTTCTTTCCATCTCCAGGGCCCACTTAGAATTTGTATGCCACTTTCTCTGCTACCTGTGAACTGCTTTGGAAAATCCCAGATCCATCTTTCTCCTTTGTCCAAAATGTCATCTACGGATATCTCCTTTTGCCAAACTGTCTTTGGAATTTTCATGCGTAAGTGAATTACTCGTGCGTACATAATAAAATTTTATTTTCTCTTATTAATCTGCTGTAGTCCTTTGACTTATTTGACCAGCCGGAAGAACTAAAGGGGTAAGAAGAAAGTTTCCCTACCCATGACAGTATCACACATAAAAAATAACAACTGAAAAATATAAGCAATATTCTAACAAAGTCTTCAACAAAATTATAAATATGCAAATAACTATTTGTGCCTTCAAAAGTCTGTTTTATCCTAAATTAAAACACAATGAGAAGAGAACCTTTAAAAATGTTAAATGGAAGCATTAGCAGCATCTGTTAACTATATTAATTCTGTAGTGTAATGTTCAACATTAGTTTTTCCTTCTCTGCTCTTCCTTTTAAGCTTTCCTTTTACTTTACTCATAAAAACATTTAATAGTCACTATTTGCCAGGTACTGTTTTAAGTGCTTTTTATGCATTAATTTATGAAAAGCTCTGAATGACTCTATAAGGAATGTAATATTATTATGCCTATTTACAAATAACAAAACTTAGGTATAGACAGGCTGAGTGAGTTAAAAGAGCCTGTTCAAAGTGACAATGCAAAGATGAAAACAAAGCAGTCCAGCTCTACAGTCCTGTCTATTAACTAATGTGTTGTAATGCCTCTGATGCCTTCATTATCACACATTAAAACTGCTTATAAACCACTAGAGGGCATAAATTGTGACCATCCTTTGCACAGCAAATCATCAGTCTGATAAATTAAATCATTGCTAAGTTCTTCACAGGTATGCCACCTTCCCCTCTAGACTAAGTTCTTTAAGCGATGTGACAGGGCAGCTCATCCTTTAAGAGTGCATGGCACCTAAGTGAAAATAAATGGGTATGAGAAGTTCTTGCTCCAGACATTCCTAAACATCTGCTGAATAAATACACACATCTTCTATTTACAAAGTCTTGAACCGGAATACAAGAATGAGAAGCCTCTGATTTGCGATAACCACCAGAGCCACTTCTCTAATCCTAACTTTGCAAGATATCAATAGCTGCCTTAAAAAATAATCTAAACTTACTAGTAGGCTGATAAATGGCCTAAGGTAAAACATTTAATTAAATGTAAAAGCTGTTCTTCACGGTATGTGACTGTTCCCTTTTCCTCTAAAAAACAAAAACCAAGACTTAACAAAAGTTAAGCGTGCAAATGGTTCATTAACTTAAAAAAATCATTTCATAGACTCCTTCTAAATAATAAATTCTCCTTCACTCTAAACACCAGAAATTTAAACATTAAGTGTAATTTGGGCAAGGGAAATCATATTAGACATCGCTAAGGATTAATTACACAGTATTTAAAAGAGCAATTTCAATCAGTAGCCATCTCTAAATCACTTATACAGATAGCGGAC
The DNA here is from genome assembly GCA_004027375.1 of Macroglossus sobrinus. NCBI lineage: Eukaryota > Metazoa > Chordata > Mammalia > Chiroptera > Pteropodidae > Macroglossus > Macroglossus sobrinus. Next base: position 81,651 of record PVKZ01000462.1, on the reverse strand, counting down.
CAGAGTAAATCTCAGCATCAGGCAGGTTTTCCTCAAAATACACCACAAATTCTATCGTGGTTATCATTCCTACTCAGAACAACTTCCAAACTACCTCCTGGTGGTAGAGAAAAGCACATATGAAACCAACAATTCTTTTCTGACACTATTCTGGAAGCAATGTAATGTCAACGTTTATTGTTTTTAAAAAATAACAAAAGAATCAACTCTGTGAAACTTCAGTATATCAAAGTAAAACTGAAATTTTAATATTTAAGGAGATATGGGTAACCTGTAATACACAAATCAAATGGATATAGAGTAAAAACTGCTAAGAGCTTAAAGTGAATGAAATTACAAGTAATCCCCAAACAATCAGAAACGGGGCAACTAAACCGAGGAGGATAACAGGGACCAGGCTGCCCTACAGCTGGCCGCTGTGCAAAACTTGTGAGCAACTCTAAGAAAACACACCTTCCTTCCTTCTAGTCTCTTCCTTCCTCAGGAGGGTTGAGGAAAGGAGGGCGGCCCCCGGAAGGCACTCAAAGAGGAAAAACACACCCCAAATTCCCATTTCAAATTTCTGCCCACTAGTTTCTTCTTCCAAAACAGACGCCTGGGCAGTTCCTGAGCCCACAAGAGATTCGAGGGCGATAAGAGGAGTGGACGATGGGGCCGACCCCGACCTGCAGTATTACACAGGGCATCTCTCTCCACCAACGGAACGGGGGTCACACCGTTTCCTTCAGGAAGAGCAATTTTCTCTCAAATTCGCGACCTCGGCCGGCCCAGGGCCACGCCTCGCCGAGCCCGTCTCCCCGGCCAGCCGGGCCCAGGCCGCCGCCGCCCGCCTTTCCTCCCCCGCCGCTCCCCGCGGGCCGCTGGCGACGGCGACAGCAGGGCGGGCGCACTCACGTCCGTCAGCGTCCTCCTGCAGGTCCTCCTGGAGCAGCGAGAGGTCTGCGCGGAGGGGAGAGAAGAAAGGCCCGGTCAGCGCCCCCGGGAGCCGGCGGGCCTCCCCCGCCGCCCGCCGTCCCGGCCCTGCGGCGCCTCCCCGCGCCCGGACCCCGCGCCAGCTTCGGCCCGGCCGCCACCCGGGACAGCGGCGGCGGACGGGCGGGCTCGGGGAGGGGCCGGCGCCGCCGCGCCGCCGGGAGAACAGGGGGCCACGTACCCGCCATCTTGTGGTCGCCCCCTCCTCCTCGGTCTCCCGGGGATCCGGGGCTACATGGAGCGGCGCGAGCCGGGGAGCCGGTGGACGCGCGCGGGAGGGGCGGCGAGGAGGAGGGACGGGCCGGCGGGGGCGCGCGCGCGCGCGGGGCGGGCCGAGGGCCCGGGACTGGGCCGCGGGCGGGGCGGCTCGCGGACGCCGGGGGCAAGCGGACGCCGCGGGCCCTTGGCCTCGCCCCGCCTTGCCGGGCCGCTCCGTGCGGCCCCGGGACGGCCGGCGTTTCCTCCTCCCGCCTCCCTCGCTCCGGGCCCAGCGGCGCGCGCTCACACCCTCGGCCGGAGGCGCCTCACGCCAAGCGCAGCGGACGAAGGCGCGCAAGGTGCCGCCGGCCCGGGACCCTGCGGCGTGTGCCCGGAACCGGGGTCGGGCGGGGCCTCCCACGGCGCGGCCCGCTTTGTTGGGTCACCGGCCTTGCCCGCCGCCTTAGCGGCAGTAGCCCTTCCTCGCGGGCGCGCCGTTCGCCGCCCCGCGCCCCCTTCCCAGGGCTGCACGTACGTCCGCAGCGATCCGAGGCCCGGCGGAGGCCGAGGGTCCCACCCTCCGCGTGGAGGAAGCGCCGCCTCCCCGCGCGCCGGGGGCCTTTGCGAAGTGACTGGTAACAAAGCCCAGGGCCAGGCTGCCTGGTTGTGGAGCGACAAAGTCATCCTGGTCCTGCCAGCTTTCGCACCCGGCACGTTTGACTTAGACAGTTTATCACTCCCACGTCCGCTAATCCTGAGCCGACAAAGCGGAAGTCTTCCAGCGAGAGCTCTGGCAGGCCTGGGTTCAAATTTTGACTCTGCCGTTCATTTGGTAGACGAGAATGAAGGATTATAACTGCCTCTTTGGATTGTTGAGATTAATGAAGAATGTAAGGAACCTAGCACAGTATTTGAACCTAACATAGGAGGTGCCTATGGTTCGTTTTTCTTTTTTCTCCCATCTTTAAATAATTTTGGCAGCTCTTGAGGTGCCCAACTGAAATATATATCACTGGTTTTATTCTCGCCCCTCTTTTTACGTGTGTTAAGTGATTAGCTCAAGCTCCCAAGTGCACAATGGGGCTAAACCTCGGGTTTCTGATTGTATTTCACTGTTCTATCTCCTTGATTAACCTACCTCCAATTTTACCCAAGGCCTCCAAAATGGTAATCTCTTCAACTGGAGAACAAAACAAGGACTTGTTTCACTGATGCTACTTTGAGGGTCTGGTCTTTTGGTGAGGAGAGAGAATTCTAAATAGTTACTCAGGTTACTCCTTTCTGCATTGTGAATCATCCTCTGAAATTCGTAATTCTGTGTTATAAAATAGGTCCTACATAGCTATTCCCAAAACTCTTTCGGATGTTACAAGATGAAACACGTTTTGTATGGTATGTATTAAATTCCTGAGAGTAATGAAAATTGGAATGCAATCTACAACTCCAGGTGTGTGTGTCTAATTTTTCAATTATAGAATAATTAAAACTAAAGGCTAAAATGTCCTATCATATTTCTCTGCTTCCCTTGCAAAATGCCCTTATGTGAATTCAACTGACACTCTCAGAATGACAAGAAGTTAGAAATTCACAAACTGGAAACAAACCAGTCCCAATTGATTCAATCTGAGTTTTGCCCTGCTGTGATACTTGTCTTGTTGACAGCTACCAATTTCACAATCCTGGATAGGAGGGAAGAATATTTGACTCTACACAAATTGGTGATCTCGCAGCAGCACAAAATTACAGAGTGCCAACTTTTTCAGCCACTAGACATACAAAGACAAAACTATCTGGACAATCTACATAGTATAAATCTCAGTGATCATCGTAAAATAGAGGTTACATTTCAAATGCTAGCCTGGGATATGGAATGACTATGCCTTGGTCACTAGGCCTCAGTAAATTTTTCTCACTATTCTCAGGGAAGGCAGCAAAGGAGGAGAGTCTCTGTAACTGTCAGTATTTCAAGAGCTATGCATTTGGTTATACCTGCATTGCACATTTACAGCGGGTGCCTTAAGGAGGTATGCTTTTTAGACATTTTAGTGAGGGTGTCTTCATTCACAGTTCAGCACAGTACATGTTATTTACATTTGATTTTCTCTCATCTTAAAGAGAGAAGCAATGATTTTTAAAACAATATTTACTCTATAAAATGCACTCTGTTCCTTCCTTATAAAAAATGTTATCTAAACAAATGGCAATCATTATTCTATCTACCCTTACCCCAGTTATACTTACAATGTGGCCTGTGGATTCCAGAAGCTGTGTGCTGTCTAGTGGTCAGAATACAACATGAAGTTTGAATTCTTAAACTGGTTTGCCACTGAAATCTGTAAAATAGAGGAAGTGTCACAAGTCAACTTTTTAAAAAATATGTGACGACTAAGACCTGAATGTTTCAGAATAAATTGTCCTCCAAATGATAGTGAAAACTTTCATTAGCTGCCAAGGAACCTTGGAAATTGTTGAATTTGGCTCTTCGAATGCAAACATAATAAATATGGGGAAAATATTACAAAAAAAAACATTACTGTATCAGTTCCTTTGCGTTGGCTGTTCCTTCTACCAGGAGTGCTGTTCCTCTTGCATGTCTCAGCTCAAATGAGGACTTCCTTGACCTTCCCAGTTAAGACAAGCCTCCTAGTCCCACTTATTTTTCTGATCCTGATCCATTTTTCTGTGTTACAAAAATGTTACCTGATGTTATTTTGAACCTTTTTATGTTTATTGTTTCTCTCCCCATTGGCAGGAATTCCTGTCCCTCTTGTTTACTGCTCTACGCGCTGAGCACACAGCAGCTGCATTATACATACTTGTGAACAGAAAAAGAAAAACAAACCTACCTGACATTGCTTGATGCTATTCCATTAATTTTTATATTGAAAATGAACTGTTTACTTTTTTCTTCAAAATGATCATTTCTGAAGCTGAAAGTACATAAAAGGCAGATTATCAGTTATTGTTTTGAATAATAAATGAATTCATATGAAAATGGAGAAATATGATGAAACAAATAAATTTTTAACATTTATTTCCATTCACCTCAGTGTTTGTTTGTTTGTTTGTTTTTTGAGCCAGATTGATGAGATGTCCCTCATAGACTGCCATTCCAAAGTAAAAAGTATAAATACACTTTTTATCAATATCCAATCTCTTACCTAAAGCCTCCTACACATATTTTGGTGAACTGTGTATAGGTAAATATTTGTGTAACATTTTCCTCACCTTTATTTTCTATACTTCTAGCTCCTTTTAAAGCACCATATCAAGATGACATTCTAAAATGTGAAATTTTAGCCTTTCCTGGAGCTTTCATGTTTTGTTTTTCAAAGACACTGGATCCCTTTTTATTCACATGGAAGGAAAGGAAAGGAAAGGAGAGGAAAGGAGAGGAAAGGAGAGGAAAGGAGAGGAAAGGAAAGGAAAAAAGGAAAGGAAAGGAAAAATAGCTACAAAACTGAGCCCTATCCAGAGGTATTCTTATTCTGGCTGTACTTTCACCATTTACAAAAGTTGAAGGCAGCCCATAGAATGCAGCAGAATATAAGCTCTGTCCCATTGTCAGCCACAGGTGCAAGTTTCTTAGCAGAGGCTTATTCTTACCAGAATAGTGCATCCTATTAGAATCACACTGTAAACTGAGTATAAAGAAAAATAAACTGTTTCTTATCCACAACGTTAAGTACTCCAGTGCTTTTTCACTGTGCTCCAAGATGAGCAGAGCCAAAAGGATTCTCCAGTAAACAATTTTGTAGTTATTCTAGCAGAGGTGAAGCATCATACACAATTTGTTTCACCCATTTTAATTTCATTAGAAAAACTCAGATGTGAAACAGCATTAAATGGATTAAAATGGCAGTGTTGATTTTCTTTATACCTTTATCTTAAAACTCAGAAAGCATTTGTTGCAATCTCATTCAAAGCAATGTGGAAGAGCCTACCCCAACCTTGTCCTGCAGAGTATATGCTGAAGAAATGCTTATTATTCTGTTTGAATGGATGAGTCAAATTGAACCAGGAAAAAACCATAATCAAACCACACATTCAAACCCAGATAAGCTATGTGATTATTTTATGCCCTGATTCTGAGGTCCTTTCACACTTCTGCTGTCCTATGTATGGTTTTACCACTTAACAGAAATTGCTTCCATTCTAATTTCATCTTTCTTGTTTCTTTGTAACAAAACTGTTATGTTCCGGGTCCTTTATCCCTCCTTTGGTAAGAAAAATATTAGCACAATGATACAATATAATTCATACACAAGATAGCTAAAACATTTTTTAACTTTTTTGATTTTGAAATAATTACAAATTTACAGGAAGTTGCAAAAAAAGTACAGAGAGGTCACTGGGTCACCTTTCATCCAGTTCCTCCCAATGGTAATGTGGTACATTTTGAAACATTTTGAGACCTATGTACTAGGCATTGCTATGTGATTTTGTGTACTTTCTGATTTAATACTTAAAACAACTCTATAAAGTAGGTATAAATATTTCCATTTTAAAAATAAAGGAAACTGAAGCTCAAAGATGTAAAATATTTTGACAAAAGAAAGAGTGGAGAGGAAGGGGAAGAGGGAAGAAGAGGAAGAAGAGGAAAGGGAGAGGAGGAGGTTGGGGAAGAGTAAAATAAAACGGAGGGGAACAAAGAAAAGTAAATGTTTACTTGACTTAATTTGATTATTTAATAATTATTTTGCTTTTTGAAACAAGGAGTTCTAAGAATGAGGTAAACTTTGCCTTTCCTAAGGCAAATCAGAGAAGCCAGTGCATACCCTTTCTTTTATTCCTATCGTTTCTCTCTTACACTTTATTTCTTCCCTCCCCTTAAGTCTTCATTCCTCTTTCCCTCAGCTGTAAGTTTAAGAATCTCAGTCTCTCCCTGCACCTCCAAGTTCCCCAAGAATCCTTGGGTAGAAACTGCTGGTGAAGTTCCCCAAGTTGAAACTTGAGACAGAATCCCAGTGCCAATCATAAGACAATCCTTCTATCTTCCTTGACTCACACCCAGGCTATGTGGTGGCATCAGTGGGGTCTGGACTCTGCATCCGGGCTTTGCCACTCCATGTCTCTGGATTTTGAGCAATTGCCTCACCTCTTTCTGATTTGGTTTTTCATATTTGTGAAATTGAAATCATAAAAGTGCCTTTCTCACATGTACCTGTAAAGTGCTGAGACAGTAGCTGGCGCATGGCAAAAACTCAATAAATAAACTAAAAAAAAAAAAGTATTAAATAATTGTCCATTTTGAGCATCCAAAATTACTCATGTAAATAGTAATGTTAGTATGTATAGCTGACTTCCAATTAACTTTGCCTTTCATTGCTTTTTATTTTTAGCGCTGTCACTGCTCTTCAGAAAATGGAAATGACAGTCCGCAAAATTTAATGGCACTTTAGAAAGACAGGGATCCCTATGCTCACAGAGCTCTTATATCTATCTTTCAGCTGTTTTAGAAATAAATAATGCATATATTAGAGATATAATGACACTTGACTTCAGCCTTGGTGCTCAGCTCAAATCTGCTATTTAACTTCAGCTTTGATTTCAGCCTTCCGGAAGGCTGAACAGCCCAGTGCTTGCTTTGATGTTATTTCTAGCATTCCTGAGATTATGCTGCTAAGTGTTCATATGTGTATATAGGTTCCCATCACATCTAATCTGTGTGACAATCTCAATAGTAGAAATAACTATGGCATATATTTGTTGTAATTATCTGAAAATACCCTTTTACATACAATTAAGCATTCTAAATGTAACTTAGAGGAAAATCTCCTTATGTGTTTCCTATTTTGAAATTCTATCAATTAAAGTTCTACATAAATTAGTAATTGCCAGAGTAAATGCTGTAATATTAATGAATATTATTAAAACTGTTACTTAAAAGAGTGTTTAAGATAGTTATTTTAGAAAAAAATTATATATTTTGGAGCCAAAAATTTTTAATAAAGATTTAATTACTACCATAAGGTAATAGAATAGTGATTACATCATGATTCTAATCTTTTCAGAATTGTTGATTGTACAATATTTGCAATTCTGTAATTAAAGATAATAATCTGGTCCTAGGCATAGCAATCAGGCCAGAAAAATAAATAAAAAGCATCCAAATTGGAAAGAAAGAAATAAAATTATCATTATTTGCAGATGACATGATATTATATACATAGAATCCTAAATAGTCTACCCCAAAACATTTAGAACTGATAAATAAATATAGAAAAGTAGCAGAATACAAATTAACATTCAAAAATTGGTTGCATTTTTATACACCAATAATAAGCTATTAGAAAGAAGAGTTAAGAAAGTAATTCCATTTTCATTTGTATTATAAAAAGAAAACCTAGGAATAAAGTCAATTAAAGAAGTAAAAAAATCTGTACTCAGAAAATTATAATACTTGAGGAAAAAAATCAAAGAGACAAATTAATATAAGCATATATCATACTAACATCATTAACATGTCCATACTACCCAGAGCAATCTATAGATTCAATGAAATCCTTATCAAAATAGCAATGACATTTTTCACAGAACTAAATCAAATAATCCAAAAATATAGATGGAAAAAAAGGCCCCAAATAGTCACAGAAATCTTAAGAATGAACAAAGTTGGAGGTATCATGCTACCTGATATCAAACTATACTATAAGACAACAGTATTCAAAACAGCATGCTGACATAAAAACACATACATAAATCAATAGAATAGAATAGAAAGCCCAGAAATAACCCCATACCTAAATGGTCATTTAATCTATGACAAAGAAGGCAAGACTGTACAATGAGGGTAAAGATAGTCTCTTCAATAAATGGTCCTGGGAAAACATACATGCAAAACAAAAAAGAAACTAGACCACTTTCTTACACCATATACAAGAATAAAATTGAAATGGATTAAAGACTTAAATGTAAGACTTGAAACCATAAAACTTCAAGAAGAAAACATAGGCAGTAAACTTTCTGACATTGCTCTTACTAATATTTTTTTTGGATATGTCTCCTCAGACAAGGGAAACAAACAAACAAAATAAACAAATTGGACTATATTAAACTAAAAAGGTTTTACACAGCAAAAGACACCATCAACAAAACAAAAAAGACAACCCACTGTATGAGAAAAGGTATTTACCAATGATACATCTGATAAGAAGTTAATATCCAAAATTTATAAAGAACTCATACAACCTAACAATAAAAAAAAAAGAAAAGGGTCCAATTAAAAAATGGGCAGAGGACCTGAATGGGCATTTCTCTAAAGAGAACATACAGATGGCCAATAGACATGTCAAAAGATGCTCAGCATCACTAATCATCAGAAAAATACAGATTAAAATCACAACATCACCTCACACCTGTGAGATTGGTTATCATCAATAAATCAAAAAATAAGTGTTGGCAAGTATGTAGAGAAAAGGGGACAGTTGGGAACTGCTGATGAGATAGTAAATTGGTGCAGCCACTTATATAAAACAGTATGGAGCTTCTTCACAAAGTAAAAAGTAGAGCTAATTATGACTCAGCAATCCCACTTTCGGGCATCTAATTTTAAAAAATCCATAACACTAATTTAAAAAGATATATGCATACCTATGTTCATTGCAGCATTATTTACAATATCCTAGATATAGAAATAACCTAAGTGTCCATTGATAGATAACTGGATAAAGAAGATGTACTACATATATACAATGGAATATTATATGGCCATAAAAAAGAATGAAATCTTACTATATGTGACAATATGGATGGACCTGGAGGTATTATGTTAAGTGAAATAAATCAGACAGAAAGACAAATGCCAAATGATTTTACTTACATGTAGACACTAAAAAAAACAACAACAACAACAAAATAAGTTAACAAACAAAACAGACAAACTCAGATACAGAGAACCAGTGGTTGAAAGTGGGAGGGGTATTGGAGGGCTGGGTGGAAAAGGTGCAGGAATTAAGAAGTATAAATTGGCAGTTATGAAATAGTCATGGGGATGTAAAAAACAGCATAGGGTATATAGTCAATAATACTGTAATAACTATGTATGTTGTCGGGGGATACCAGACTTATCAGGGAGATTATTCTAAGCACTATGCTGTACACCTGAAACTAATATATTGAATGTCAACCATAGCTAAAAATTTTTTAAAAATTAAGACAAGAAGGAAAATATAAAAACCACACACACACACAAATAATTACTCTCAGGTTTTTTTCTTTTAGCACTTGGGTATTTCCTATTGAGATTTTATTTACTGAGGTGGAAAAGGCTAGGGGCTAGCAGAAGGGGGTGTAATAGAACAAGAGTTCAATTCTGGATATGTCATATCTGATATGCCTGAAATAGCCAACTAGAGATGTTAAATGGGAAGTTTGTTAGACCAAGGAAGATCTAAGGAGGAGGTAGAGAAACAAGTGTTGGGTAAGGTGTTCAGTGACCACAGAGTATTGAACACTAATAACGCAGTGGAAATCTCCTGATTCCCAGTCCTATGTCTTTGATACCTCATACAAAATGCCTAGCTAATGACATTATGGCATCATTTAAATTAGATATAACAGGGTACTTTCATGGGCCATACTGAGAATAAATGCACAAGCTCCTCTATGGCACATCAAAAGACATAGATGGATGAAGAGTAGTGAAGTGACATAGTGTCAAGAGCACAGAAATAAGATCCAGAAGGCTTGAAATTTACTTTTAGCCTTGCCACTTACTGGTATAATTCTGTCTCAGAAAAATGAGTTAATAGTGTCAGATGATATCGAAGATACCTATTAGTTTAAAATTTTTACAACTCCCCAACAATTGCTGTTATGGGTACATAGCCTAATAATATCTTGTACATGTGTCCAAGAAGAAATGTATATGAATCTCATTAAAAATGTTGTTTAAATGGTGGTTTCATAGAGTAGTGGTTAGCACATCGAATTTACATGCAGAAGGTCCTGAGTTCGAACTCCAGTAGAATTACAATCCATACTCCAGGTGTGCCAGGCCCCCGGTGCGCACTGGGGGCGTGTGGGAGGAGACACTCTGCCTTCAGAGATCCAGTTCTTAAAGGGAGATGGCAACATTCATAGATCAGGAGTGAAAGTGTGGGGGAGAGTCATTAAAAAAAGAGAAAATGTTGTTTAAGAGGGAGGGAAATGGTATAGATAATAGAGGCTTTGTTCATCGTTCTCGCAACCAAATCAAAGTTGTGACAGAAACATGGAGCAAACAGCAAGGAAAGTTGCCTGGGATCTAGATGAACAGAAACACTACAATTAGGGAGAAAAATAATCAATCAGTCTGGACTGGTAGAAGGTAAGAGGGGGCGGAAAAGCGAGGCTACTGTGTCCCAAATGACTCAGTGGGATAGAGGCTACAGCAGCAGGGCAGCTGGCAGCTGCAGATAGATGCCTCTTAAAGGGGCCGTGTCTGTGAGAGGACTTTCATGGTGACAGACCTACTCATTCTGAGCACCATTGCCAGGTCAGCTGCATGGGGAACACCAGAGACATACAGAGGGACACTGAGTTGCAGGGGGAAGGGCTGGAGGCGAGGATCTCTCCTAGACAGAAGTGCCAGTGGTATCCATTTTTTCTCTGTTGACTTCTTTCCCTTCTCAGTGTGTGGACGCAGGGCTACCATAGTCAGACCTTATCAAACTAAATAACAGAAGTTGCTCTGCCCAGAGGATTCCCTGAAACTCCACCTCCCTCAACTTGTGGCCCCACCTAAACCACACCCAAGTGTATCCTCAGCAAGTCAGATGCTTCTTGCTGAGCAGAACCTAGACTCACACTGGAGGCAGCTGTTCTCGGTTTCTGGTGTGGCCTTTTAAGGCAACTATAAGCACAGCATCTGTGGATTGCTGGCTGAATCTTTTTTTTTTTTTTTTAGGTGAGGCAATCCTTGGTTGACCTCACAGATTGCAAGGACCTTGCAAGGACCTTGTCAGCTTACAATCCCTTATTATTTTTTTAACATATTTTTAACATACAGCACCTGGTCTTCCTAGGTGGTCTCCCAACCAACTACTAACCAGGACTGACCCTGCTTAGCTTCTGAGATCAGACGGGATTGGGCTTCTTCAGGGTGGCATGGCCGTAGACTTACTGGCTGAATCTTAATAGGTCACCCCAGAGGGGCATAGGATAGGGCTAAATTTGGCCTGTAGCTGAATCCCTGTCAGGACTGTGCCATTGGACACCCACTACACAAATCCACACTAATAAGACCAGGAGACTTAGGAGCTTTGCTTAGTAAATAAAAACAGACACGGAAAGGCAGCCAAAATGGGAAGACAAAGAAGCAGAAACCATATGAGAGAAAAGAACAGAGATACAGGAATAATGGAGTCAAGCAATCTAACAGAAGCAGAGTTCAAAACACTGGTTATAAAGATGCTCAATGAACTTAGGGGAAGTACAGATGAATTCAGTGAGAACTTTAACAGAGTTAAAAAACATAAAAATGGAAATAGAAATTATAAAAGAGAACCATTCAGAAATGAAGAATACATTATCTGAGAATAAGAGTATATCAGAGGGAATCAACAGAGTGGATAAAGAAGAGGTTTGAACAGCCTATGTAGAAGACAGGAAAGCCAAGGACACTCAATCACAATGGCCAAAAAAAAAAAAAGAAAAGAAAAAAGTCAATACTATAATAATAATTTAACTATTAAATGTAAAATTATCCATATTGTAGGGGTACCTGAAGGAAAATGAGACATTGAAGAGCTATTTGAAGAAATAAGGTTGGAAAACTTTCCTAACCTGGTGAAGGAAATAGACATACAACCCGAGGAAGCTCAAATAGTTCCCAAAAAGATGAACCCAAAGAGGCCTTCACCCAGACACATCATAATTAAAACGCCAAAGGTTAAATACAAAGAAAGAATTTAAAAGTAGCAAGAGAAAAACAATTAGTTACCTACAAGGGAGCACCTGTAAGACTGGCAGCTGATTTTTCAAAAGAAACTATGTGGGACAGAAAGATTTGGCACAAAATATTTGATGTGATAAAAACCCAGAATCTATAACCAAGAATACTTTATCCAGCAAAGATCTCATTTAGAGTCAAAGGACAGATGAAGAGCTTCCCAGACAAAAAATAAGCTAAAGGAATTTATCACTAACAAGCCAGTATTATAGGAAATGTTGGAGGGACTTCTTTAAGAAGAAAAAACATTTATCAAAAACAGGAGTGTAATAACTACATTCCTATCAATAAGTACCTCAAATGGAAAAGAATTAAGTGCTCCAACCAAAAGATAGAGTGGCTGAATGGATAAGAAAACAAGACCCCTACCTATGCTGCCTAGAAAAGAGTCACCTCAGATTAAAAGACAAACACAGACTAAAAAGAAGGGGGTGGAAAAAGATATTGCCTTGATGGACCTAGAGGATATTGTGCTGAATGAAATGGGTCAGATAGAGAAAGACAAATACCGCATGATTTCATGTACATGTGGAATCTAAAGAACAAAAGCAGAAATAAACTCATAGATACAGAGAATATTTAGAGGGATACTAGATGGGAGGGGGTTTGGGGGGACAAAAAAAAGAGGTACAAATGGATAGTTGCAGAATTGACATGAAGATGTGGAGTGTAGCATGGTAAATAATGTAGTAATAAATATGTAAGGGGGAAGAGGTGTACTAGATTTAGTGGGGTGATCACTTTGAAAGTTATGTGGATCTCTGATCACTATGCTATACAACTGAAACTGGTATATTATTGTATGCCAACTATAAGTGAAAAAATGCTCATTGAATTGTACAATGTAAATATGAGCAACTAATTGTCTATTTCATAAAGCCATAAAGCCAGGAAAAAAAACATAGTTTAAAACAGTTAAAATTTAAAGGAACTTAAGCACTCATCTAAATAAATAAATAAAATGTGCTATATTTATGTGACAGAATGTTATTTAGCTGTTTAAAAAATGAACTAGAATTATGTGTATATACAATGATCACAAGAATAGAAAGTTGAATTTTAAAAAGTAGACATTAGAATTATACTTGAAATAATTTACCTCTTATTGAAGCATGTGTATGTAAAGATGCTAAAAGTAGCTAGAAAAGATACAATTCTGGTTAATTATTGAAATGAAAGAAACAAGATGGGATGGGCTATAAATAAAGCTTCAATTTTATGTTTTACATATAATTATATTTGAACTACATATAACAGTGTTAAAAGGAGTTTGTTATACATTATGTTTTGTGTATTTGTATTAACTTTATGACTCAAAAAAATAAAATAATCTAAGAACTGCATTTGATTTTAAGTTCTAAAAGATTCTCTTTAAGCTAAAAATTTTTTATAAAAAAATTGCAACTTCTTTACATCTCATGAGGATGACATTAAAATCATAATGTCAACTTTGTCATCTCAAGTTTACAGGGAGAAAATAAGTCTTAAACAACACACTATGAACTATCTTTAATTCAAATAGATACATTAAACAGTAGGAAAAAAAGAACTATTAGAGAAAAAGTAAGTATCTCAAATACATTTTGTTTCTTTTAATCAACTTAAAAATAGATGCTACAAGAATACTTACAGGAAAAAAATTTTATAGATTTTATCCCATAGAAACTCAATATTTAAGTTGAAGGGGACCAAAGTTCTGCCACCCTAAAACTGCCTTTTGGGATATTGATTTTTTAAAGCTGATTGTTAAGAAACAAAAGAATCAGAAAGAAGGTTCAACTCATCCCCTTTCCTGCCCAACAGTTTCAAATGAAAATACCTGCTCCAAGAAGAAAATCTTAGCATATTCACCTTAGCTTAATTTGAATTAGGTCAGTTAAGTAGGTAACCCCTGCGTCTCATTGTTTCTGAGTTGCTTAGCAAGAATTTGTTTTGTGTGTTTAGCTCATCTTCATATACCTGTAAATTGCCTATTTCCTTTGAAATCTCAGACTCCTGACCCCTTTCTTCCTTGTCTACAATGACATATAAACCTCAACTGCCCAATGAATTTTGGAGTATCATATCTTATGACTCCCTTTCCCTTAGCATGTATATCCATTGTAAACTTTAGGAATTTTCTCCTGCTAACCTCTCTCTTTTAATTTGATTATTAGCTCAGCTAGAATAATGTAAAAAGTGGGAGGAAAAGTAATTTTTTTAGCCCCTACAAAATTAAAAGCTTGTCAAAATGTTTGCTATGGTCTGCCAATCATTTTTTTGGTAATTAAACGTATAGGCGTTTTTGAGATTTTTCTAGGTGCACAGTTCCTTCGAGGAAATACAGTACCAAAAATCATTTTCCCAAATTATATTCTGTTATGCACAAAAGATTAGTGCTGTTGTTCAATGTGCTGGTGACAATTTCGTCTCATGAATGTGCAGTAGAGTGACTACAAAAGTGATTTCACAGATGACAACATTGACAAATTGTTTTCCTACACTATAATGTCAAACTTCAAAACATTGGTAACTAAAATATTTAATGGTAAAATTATAACCTTAATTAAAATTTTGACAACACATCATTTATTTCTGTACTCCAGAAGGTTAATCTGTGATATTCAGCTTCGACTTCAGCTTTGAGTGAATTTGAAGCTCTTCCAGCTTTGGCTAAATATTGTTTATAAGATTCGGTAACTTGACATTTGGCCATGATATATATTCAGTACACTGCTCAAATGTACATTGTGAATAAATATGGCATGTGCATGCATATTTACATGCATGTTGCATGAGTTATCTATTGTATCTTTATATTTCTTTTCCACATTTCCCAAATCAAAGTGAGCTAATAAGGAACACTATCCTGTGATAAGATGAAAATATTTCAATATATATTTAAAAACTATAAGAGATGAGCTCACTTGAATGACAGTAAAAATTCTTATATGTACATAATGAACATAGGACTTAACAGATATTTCTCTAAAGAAGATATGGCCAACAAGTATTTAAAAAGATGCTCAATGTTACTAATTATCAGGGAAATGAAAATCAAAACCATAATGAGATACCACTTCACACATTAGGATGGCTATAATTTGAAAGAAAGAAAGAAAGAAAGAAAGAAAGAAAGAAAGAAAGAAAGAAAGAAAGAAAGAAAGAAAGAAAGAAAATAGCAGGCATTGGCAAGGTTGTGGACAAATTGGAACTCTCATGCATTGTCTGTGAGAATGTAAAATGGTGCGGCCACTAGGAAAAACAGTATGGTGGTTCTTAAAAAAATTAAAAGTAGAATTGCCCTTATAATCCAGCAATTCCATTTCTGGGTATATTCCCCCACAAAATCAAAAGTAGGGACTCACACAGACATTTGCACACTCATATTCATATCAGCATTATCCACAATAATCAAAAAGTAGAAGCAACCCAAATGCCCACTGATGAATGGTTAAGCAAAATGAGGTATAAACATACAATAGAATATTATTCAGCCTTGAAAAGGAAAGATATTTGGATGCATGCTACAACAGTAATGAACCTTGAAGATGTTATGCTAAGTGAAATAAACCAGTTACGAAAGGACAACTACTATTTGATTCCACCTACATGAATTGCCTAGAATAGAGTCGATTTCATAAAGACAGAAAATAGAATTGTGGTTGTCAGGGGCTGGGAGGAGAGGAAAAATGGGTAGTTAGTGTTTAATGGGTACAGAGCTTTTTTTGGGAAGATGAAAAAATTCTGGAGACAGTGGTGATGATTGCACAACAATGTGAATGTACTTTATGCCACTGAAATATATAGTTAAAAATGGTAAATTTCATATCATGTTTATTACACAATAATAAAAATTATTTTATATTTAAAATATTTATAGGTAGTATATATGTTTATTTGACTACAATGTACAATGTGCAGGGTGAGAACGCAGTATTCTTGAAGAAGTAAATGGGAAAAAGAACACAGATCAGGGTGTTTTGACTTTGGAGAAAAAGCATTTTCCTAGTGCGCAGTATGATGTGATAGAAAGAATTTTTTTGAAAACTATTATGACCCCAGTGGTTCAGCATTATCCAGTGGGCCAGGGCCCAGGGTTGGGATTCAAGCTGGGACAAATACACTACACTTAAGATGATCCAAGACCGGGAAGTCTTGGGGGCTCCACACCAGATCCTTCAATGGGTAGGGGAGTCGTCAGAAGGTGAGAAACAGCCTCATGCAAATACCGAGGCCAAATGGGCTTTGGATCAGGGTTTGAGGGTGTTAAATTGGGGACTGGATGGGCAATGGTAACAAACCCAACCATGTCTGTGGCATATATCTGTGTATTACTTCACTGTATGATATTTTTCATACTGAGATAAATCCTTAGAACACAGCCAGGTGCTGTGAATGAAAGTCCTCATCAAATATTTAAACAGTTTGGCATGTTAGATAAGCTGTTCCTTATTAGCTGCAGTCCTATATTCAAGTACAGTCCATCTTAGTGACGGACAGAGCTGTAGATAATTGATCGCACTAAAAAGCAGTAGAGCACCTAACAACTTCTAGAGTATAACTGTTCTATGCAGTTAGCACATTTAGGGGCAGTACTGGGCTGAAGGCTTTATGGGTCCTACCACTTGAAAGCAGAGCCAGAGAAAGGCCCAGTCTCGCATGCTTGAATCTTTTCCGCCACCTGGCTTTTACGGTTTTCATCCCTTCAGTTTGTACCTGGAGCCTTTCTCTCTAATTTTCCTCTGGGTAGATGACTCTTTGGCGGGTCTCCACCTCTCAAGGATGCTGTATCTTGGGGCTATTACAGGCCTCTGGAGTCAGGCTCTGAAATGCCATACACCAATCCAGACCAGTGAAGAGAATCAACATTTTTTTATCCTGAAGCTGCTTTTTAGGATATTGATTTAAAGCTATTTAAAAGAAACAAGACTCAGAAAGAAGCTTCGATCCTACCCCCTTTTCCTGCCCAAGAGATTCAGACAGAGAAACCCACTCTTCAAGAAGGGAGCCTTGGCTGAATCATCTTAAGAATCTTCATCCTAACGTGAGTCAGAAAGACTCCAGTCCTGTTAGCTAGATACTCTGTGATCCTTTCCATTGTTCCTGATTTTTCCTGCCATGTTTGTTTCCCTCTTCTTCAACTACCTATAAATCACTCATTCTCACTTCTGAAATCTAATGCCCCATTCCTCCTCTTATCCTTTGTCCAAAAATGTCATACATATTCAATGTTTCCTCACGGTCTTTGGAATTTTCATGCCTATGAGAATTCCCCATGTCCATGTAGTAAACATTTGATTTTCTCTTGTTAATCTGTCTCTGTTAATTTATTTATTTAATTGCCTAGCTAAAACACCTTAAAAAGTTTGAGGAGAAGTATTAATTTTTTACAGCTCCATCCCAAGATCCCACTCATCTTTCTTGGACAAGGTTTAACATTATTCTTTTTGTCCAATAGCACCAATGCTCACTGGCATTGCTGATGGACAAATAAACTTCCACCTTCACCTCAATTTATTCTCAGGAAGTCCTGACCTCAGATGGAGGCAAATGTTCAAGAACCAAGCCTACTACATGAGTATCATTCATTCAGAAAAATATTTACTGAGTGCCTTCCATATGTATTAACGTTCTGTAGAAAAAAGTGTTCAAGGAGGTCATAGTCTAGAGACAATAAATAGAAAAACAATTGTAATAAAATGCATTAAGTGCTCTGATGGAAGATGGCAGAGGTGAATCTGAAAACATGGGCGAACAAAATACTTGGTCAGAGGTCCTAAGTAAAGCATGCTCCCTGGGCAGTGCCTGCAGCAATGTTCCAGGGGGAGACCTTCTTTCTTTGTGAAATCTGGTCACCTAGTAGCAGGTCTCAGTTTGCTGTGTTCACCCTATGTAAGGAGTATGGAATTAGGAGGAGAAGGTTAGGTATTTGCCTTAACTATCTGCAGGTTTTGGAGTTTATGAACATAAGGTATCAAAGATGATGTGACCTCACAACTACCCATTTGCAGGCACCCAGAATCTTGTCTTCAGCTCCCCATCCTCTGTGAGCCAGCCCTACCTAGTTCAGCTCAAAGGTATAGTCTCTGGAGGGCAGTGAACCTATCAGTGTTGGTCACCTCAGCCTGTAGCTTAATCATGAGATTCTGCGAAAACTCAAACAACTATCATGAAAGAGTGATCAATGATGCAAGGACTATGGCTGTTTGCATTTGACAGATGAGGAAACTGAAGCTAAAAGGCCATGTGTAACTAGGGTCTTGTTGGCCATCCTATTTATGTCCCAATGAGCCACTAGAATCAGTAAGTCTTCTAGAAAAGTGTTTCTTGGTTGCATAAGGGGAGTGTCACATCTTTCTGCCTCTCCCAACAAACAAGACACTTAAATGCCAATCTTTTAGTTTCCCCCCAAATTATAAGCTCGAAAATCAATGGAGAGCTGTAGCTGCATCAAAAAATATGCAGTCACCTAAACAGGGGAGAAGGAGGTAACTGAGGACTCCAATCCAGATTCAGATGAGCAAGTAGGACGAGAACAAGAAAGGCCCTCAAGGCCACTGTGAAAGATGCCAACCGCCACATCTTGATTTTATCAGATGGACAGTGTGATGTATTTGTACACGGGGCTGACTTAAAGGGGGGAAATTGGGCTGCCAGAAATGATATAGACCCAATTTCCAATCACAGTTTCCTACTTATTGTAAGTGTCACTCATTAGCTTGACTTTACTTAGATGTAAAATGGGAATAGAATTGCTATTAGTGTAGAACTGGGTAGCAGTGTCACAGTGCTACCCAGGACACAGGGGATTACAACCTGGTCGGTGAGACTGTTGTTTAATCAATGTTCCACTTCCTTATTATCTACTACTAATACTTCGTATTACCTACGAAGGACATTTAATAAATATGACTGCCTGAGTCCAGAACTGCCAAGTGCCCATAATCTTTTTTTTTTCATTTTATAGTTTATAAAACATCTTTCTATCTTCATTATTAATCAAAAAAATATTGTGAGATCAAAAGGCAGGTGTTAACTCCAATTTAATGATGATTGGGTAGACACTTAGGTCAAGCCTGGTGGGTAGTCCTTCTGGGTTTCAAACACCCAACCCTTCTTACTCAATCAGAACTTTTAAAGTTGATACAAACATTTTAAAGTAGGTACATAGGCAACATTAAAGAAAAAAGAAACCTCATAATTTTGAATTTTAAAAAATTGTCATTATTTCTAATTTACTTTCACTCTGTATTTAATCTACACGGACCCATTTGTACATAGATTTTTTTTAAATGCGATTTCTCCTCGTTTTTATCTCATATAAATATTTCTACGTAAGCTAATTTAAAGAGACTTAGTGAGATTCGCTGAGGGCCTGAGTTCTTTGCCTGTCTGTATGTTTGCCTCTAAGGAAACAGTTTAGCAGGATGAACGAATTCCCTATAAACACATTTGTGTTAATCCATGACAACTGACCCACAGTCACAGCCTACTGTGAAACTCTACTGAAACAGCACACTTGGCATTTGTCTGCCAGTCTGGCCATGCAATGAACAGCCACAGATTGCTGTGGGCTTGTTTCCGTATCTGGCCTTGGGTCTGCTGGCCGTTCTTGCCACTGACATTTCTATCTTGTCGGTCTCGGTTCAGAGTACTAGCACGAGAATGTGTGAACTATTTCTGTAGCATATTTATTTAGGTTGTATTTGTTGACTAAAGAGATGATGTTTATTTAAGGACATATATCTTTCAACAAGTTTCGTATTGAGAGAATTATATAATTGGCATCCTTCAGTTTACCCATGAATTCAATTGCACCCTAGGGTTAGGGAGCTTAGTTGCCTGCGGAGCATGTTGCATAATTCTAAGAGTACTTCTCAAATTGCAGCGTGCTTCCGAGTCCCCTAGAGGGCTTTTCAAAGCACTGATTGCTGTGCTCTACCCCAGAATTTCTGATTAAGAGGACTGAGAATTTGCATTACTGACATATGCTGATAAGGCTGTTCTGGAGGCCACATTTTGGGGACCAGTGACATAGACAAAGTTCATGGCTTAAAGCATGTACAAATCTCACAATTTGCATTAAATAACAATTGCTTTTTTTCAGATTTTCAAATAAACTCTTCTTAAATAGAACAAATATTACACTGCAGTGAAAAAGTTTAAAAAATAGAAGGGGTGTCGTCTTGAGAGATTTGCAAAAGTTCGTATAGTAAGAACATATAATTGTGTCCATAGAAGACACCTTTGTGTTGAAAAAAAAGGGAGCAATAAACTGAGAGGCCCGCGTTCTTGAACCCCTGAAGACCCTGCTAAGCAGCTCGTGGTTTGGAGAAGGCTTGAGAGAGCTTGCAGGATCTTACCAAGGCACCTGGACCAGTCTTTTCTCCTTCCCCGCCCAGCAGCAGTGTTCACAGCATGACATCGAGAATGCAAAGCAGATGAAAGAGACAGCAACTACAGTTCTAAAACGCATCTCTGTCTTTAGGAATGCCCTGGTAACATCTAGGATGTGGTTTTTCTCATCCTTTCTCCTTCCTTGCAAAGGAGAAATGAAGAAATGTCCATTTTTTTACAAAATTAAAGAATAACAATATTGATCATTTTGGTAAGTTTCAAGTGAAAGACACACAGTCAATCATTTGTGGGGCATGTTCTTAAGTCAAGGTAGGATAAAATTCCCTTCCTTGACAAGCTCTCCAGGTTGCTTGTCTTTTATTGAAAACCTTTCCTTGAAGTCCTGCAAATCAAGGAATGAGGCTGAGGTTTTTGCTGTTTAATAAAACAAGCCATCTACTGATCTGCCCATTTATAATAAATATAGATCACATGAAATGTGGGGGTGAAAGAAAAGCTGGAATGTAGCCTTAACTCTGCTACCTATTATCTTAACTCACTTATTCATTTAGAAAACAATTATTAAGGGCAGTTTATTATATGCCAGGTGCAGAGCTTACAAAAAGGAGTGACACTTTTTTCCTTTGTTAGATAGGAATCATACTAACCACCACCCAGTTGCTGGAGACCACGTGCTCCAGAACCTCCAGGGACTCTGTGGATCTATGGGTCCTCTTCTGTCTCCTGACGATGAGCCACCCTAAGAGAACCACTCCTGGGACACTTAGCTTATTCTATGTTTTGTCTAGTGATTGTGGCCTCCCTCACTCAGTGGGACCTCCCAAACTTTAGGTGTTTTGAGAGCCAGATGAAAAACAAAGTAGTGAAAGTGTCTGGAAACTACTTCCTCAGCTATAAGATACTAAATACATGAAGCCATTTTTAAAAATTTTATGTACCTAGAATGTGCTACATGGAATACTAGCCACAGAATACACATTAACTTATTTTGTCTTCACCCTTGCTTTTTTTTTTTTTTTTTCAGAATCAGCTTGGCATTGTGGGGGCTAAAGAAAATAATTTTTACTTTTTCTAAGGTCTTCTAGCTGGGCTAATAATCAAATTAACAGAAGCAGATTAGCAGGAGAAAAATCAAATGTTTAATGGGCATGGGGAATTCACATAGGCATGAAAATTCCAGACTGTAAGACAACATTGAATACGTATGACATATTTTTAGACAAAGGAGAAAGGGGCCGGAGCGGGTATTAGGTTTCAGAAGTGAGAATGGGAGATTTACAGGTAGTTGAGAAAGAGGGGAATGTGCATGGCAGGAAAATTCTTGCTAGGCAACTGAAACAATGGGACTCACGGGGTATCTAGCTAACAGGCTTGGCGTCTTCCCAGCTAATGCTAGGATGAAGATTCTTTTTTTTTTTTTTTTTGTAAAACTTTCTTTTACTTTTTATTTTTTTTTAACTCCTACAGCACCTGGTGTTCCTAGGTGGGCTACCATCCAAGTACTAACCAGGCCCTGCCCTGCTTAGCTTCCAAGATCAGGCAAGATTGGGCACGTTCAGGGTGGCATGGCCATAGACTAGGATGGAGATTCAAAGATGATTGGGCCAAGGCTCCTTTCCTGAAGAGCGGGTTTCTCTGTCTGAATATCTTGGGCAGGAAAGCGAGGGAGGGTCAAAGTTTCTTTCTGAGTCTTTTGTTTCTTAATAAATAGCTTAAAATCAATATCCCAAGAAGCAGCTTCAGTGTGTAAAATTTTTGGTTCCTTCCAGCTTTATTACAAAATTAAAGCCCTCTTTTTAGCTCCCCCAAAGACTCTAACAAAGTCCATTACACTGAGTGGGAGATCAACTATTTATTGGATTGAAACAAGCACCCTCAAATTTAATGCTTTTAAGCAGTTATTCTCAAAAGAAATTTGTTAAGAAGTACCTAATAATTTTCTCTCCTGTGGCATATTCCCCTTTCATATTTGAAACAAACAAAAAATTTCTCTTGAATTAAGCATGGAATAGAATATATTCTATCTATCTCATATTGACTCTATCTTTAGAAGTAAATTATAATTTATTTCCATAGAAAGGAAACTATTTGTAGAGGTACAATTAAGGAGAAAGATGTGAAAGGCTAAATCTTTAAATTCCAGAAATTATTTTTTTTAGTAAATTATCTTGTAAATAGTGGTCAACTCAGCTGATTGAGAATAGTTTTAATAAAGCCAGACCACAGGTTTAATTTTTATACAGTTAAGTCTTCACTTAACATCATTGATAACATCTTGAAAACTAAAACTTTAAACGAAAAGACATATAATGAAAACAATTTTACTATAAACTAATTGATGCAAACAAGAGTTGAATTCTTACAGCATATTTCTGGTCACAGAAGATCACCAAACTTCTAAATAAAAAATCAAAACATTTTTAACATTAAACATTGAGATAAATGTTTAATTTATCTAATTGAGCTATACATATGTTTTAAAAAGATTAGTACAAACAAGTAAGATAATGATTTTCTAACCCACTTATTCCACTGTAGGGTCATGGGTGGCCAGAGAACAACTGGCAGTTCAGGGTGCAAGGACAGGACACCCTGGACAGAACACCTTTCCATCACAAGGCACACTCACATCCATACCCACACCCACACCCACATACACACTCACAGTCACTGAGTCTGAAACAAACAGCATATCGGGAGGAAACCAGAGTACCTGGAGAACCCATGCAGACATGGGAGGATGTGCACATGCCACACAGACAATGGCCCCAGCTAGAAATCAAATTTCTTTCTCATCATTATAAGAAAACGATGTTGAACAAAATGATGTTATTTGAGGATCTGCTACATAGTGCTCAAGCTATACAGCAGCTGCAGATGCTTCTTTACCCCAAGCAGCTATCAGTCAATGAAGGGGCCAGGCTAAAACTCGAGCCAGCAGCTGCACAGACCACCATGTATGTTTGGAAAAATGACCAAATTCCTTCTGCTAGCCGATTAATTGCACTTTCTTTTTCATTCTTATAAGAGAAGCCTTATTCCTTCATTACACAAAGTGATCAGAACATGAATAGTCTTCGAATAATCACTAGGCTATCCAGTCTTGTGGATAATACAGCAAGAGGGGAGAGCCCTATTGATGTGTTTATATAAGCACTACAACCTGTCATAGCGTGCCCCATCTCCTTTAACAATGTATTTCCTGGTTTCTCAACTTCCTAAAACAAAAAATCGCTGACAAAGCTAAATGGATAACTGGAGTTTGATTTTTAATAAACCAGCTAGAAAAGAAAATATTCATGCAATTGAGGAAATTTGAACATAGGCTGAGTATTCACTGATGAGAGGGAAATTACTGCTAATTAGGTTTGGTGTGATAATGCTACTATAGTTATGTAAGAAAATGTCCTTATTTTTCAGAGTTATAGTCTAAGTACTTAAAGATTTGATGACATGTCTATAATAGAAAATTTCCAAAAACAAAAAAGAAAAGAAAAAGAAGCAAACATGTTGAATATTAATTGTTAAATCTGGTAATGAGTAGCTTGCATTATACTCTTTTTTGTACTTTTCTGATGTTTGAAATTTTTCAAAATAAAAGGTTAAAATATATTAGATTTCAAATTCATGTTTAAAGACTTCCTGGCTTTTTCATTTATTAGCTAGATCAGTCCCCAACCTTTTTGGCACCAGGGACCAGTGCTCCTATAAGAATCTAATGCCCGATGTTCTGAGTTGGAGCTGGGGCGGTGATGCTAGTGCTGGGGAGTGGCTGCGAATACAGATGAAGCTTCGCTCATTTGCCAGCTGCTCACCTCCTGCTGTGCGGCCCAATTCCTAACAGGCCATGGATCAGTACCGGTCTGGGGCCTAGGGGTTGGGGATCCCTGAGCTAGATGAGAGTTATCTAAACTCTCTGAGCCTCTGATTGCTCCTTAGTAAATTGGTGATAATAACAATAAATTCGAAGTTAAATAAAGATTCAATAATATGTATGTGAAAATGCATTATAAATGGACAAAGCTCACAAGTTTTGCTCCTTTTTCATATATACAGCTTTTTAAAGTCTTAAAATAAACTCTAGATTGCAAGGAGGTTCATTATTACTTAGTGATGTAGGTGCTTGTATTAATCATATACATGATATCTGCTCAGTTCCATTTCAGCATATATCAGGATATATGATTTTGATTTTATATATATATATATATATATATATATATATATATATATATAGAGAGAGAGAGAGAGAGAGAGAGAGACAGAGAGACAGAGAGACAGAGAGACAGAGAGACAGAGAGACAGAGAGAGACAGAGAGACAGAGAGACAGACAGAGAGAGAGAGACAGAGAGAGAGAGAGACAGAGA
This sequence comes from Macroglossus sobrinus, assembly GCA_004027375.1. Classification (NCBI taxonomy): domain Eukaryota; kingdom Metazoa; phylum Chordata; class Mammalia; order Chiroptera; family Pteropodidae; genus Macroglossus; species Macroglossus sobrinus. The sequence continues at coordinate 56,840 of PVKZ01000462.1, read as the reverse complement.
GAGGCAGAGAGACAGATTTATTTTAAGGAATTGGTGATTGTGGAGCCTGGAAAACCCCAAATCTGCAGGACTGGTAGGTTGAAGACTCAGGGAAGAGATGATGTGGCAGTTTGAGATCAAAGGCAGTTTGTTGGCAGAATTCTCTCCTCTCCCAGAGAACTCAATCTTTGTTCTATTAAAACCTTCTACTGATTAGATGAAGCCCACCCACATTTTAGCAGGTAATCTGCTTTAGTCATCTATTGATTTAAATGCTAATCTCATCTTAAAAATACCTTCACAGCAACATCAAGAAGAAGGTCAAATATCTGGGTACTATGGCCTAGCCAAGTTAATACATAAAATTACTATCAACAGTGTTTAATAAATAATTGATTATTGAGGTATCTAGTGTTTTGCTCTAAAGAATTCTATGCAGTTGCAATAAATCGACCTGCTGTTGGTGCCATTCTGAGTCATTTGATGTCATAATTTTCTGACCAGCAGGAAATATTTAGGGTTTTTAAAAAATATACTTAAATTGAATGGGTGTCTTTTCTATAGCTTCTGATCTAAAATTTACCCTCAAACAGAATATAGTAAGTTTTTTGTTTTCCATGATAATAATCATGTAAGACTCATGAGAATAAGGCTCTTTCTGTCTCTTTACTGCTGTAGACTTGTTAACTAGGGCAGTGCTGGTAGAGTTTGGGTATTCAGGAAGTATTAATGAATTAATCCATGATGATGAAACTGAGCAGATATCAAATCTGCAATTAGTAAAGTGTGATCAGGATATCACGTGTATTCATTCTATAATACAATCTAGCATCAGTCTACATGCACAGAAGAAATTCTATTTCAATTTAATCTGAAACATTCTACTTCTTGCCTGGACATTTGGAGATTAGGTTTATTAAAGTAGTGAGTGTTATATAAAATATGAAGATCACACTCAAATGCATTCTGCATAGACTCTTTCATATGGGTGGAATGACATGCTAGCCATTGAAATCATCATCATTTAACTGTTTTTCATGAGAATTCTCAGTGGAGCCAGTCCTGGGACTTAGTAGTGGACAGTGTGTGGAACTGCCTTTCACAGAATATCTCCCTGACTATCATCTCAAGGCAAAAAACCACAAAGTGCCACCATTTGGGGTGTATTCCTTTGACTCTTCCAGCATTCTCAATCAAAACATAAATACCTTACAAAGGATAATATGTTAAAACTGTCATTTTAGTACTTTACTTTGGCAGGAATCAATTCAATCTAACAATTAAATAATCAATTAGTAGATGTCCCATATTTCTTTTCCATACTGATTATATTTTTAAAATTTTTTCATAGCAAATTCTGCCCTTATCACAGGAATAAAACCCCATCAAAGTTTTTATAGTATTTTATAGTATTTATATTTAGCTCATTTCTTTTTCCCTCTTATATATATAGTTAGCTTTACTTTAGAAATCAACTAATTGTTTCCATATTTGTAAAAAAGAAGAGCAATGTTCCAAGATCCTGATGCTCAGGGCAAATCATGGCTGAGGAATGCTGCTGGATGACTTTCTGGGAACACACTCTCTGTGGTTGCTAGGGCACTCTCCTATATGTTTACACACTTATATAAAAATGACCTAAGGGATGAAGAACGAACACAAGTACTTCAGGGATTTGGTGATCATTTTTACAGATCTGTTAGATTTTTCTTTCATCAATCCTTCCAAAGTCAAAATCATATATTTAAACAAAAACATGACCAGGGAATATTTATATAAATTCACAGTTGTATTGTTGGATTCTGATAGAATACTATCATATGAGGAAATATTATTCTGTGAAATGTAATTTTAAAAATAAATAAGCCAAAATTCTATAGGGATAGTTTAATGCTCCCCAATTGTATGTTAAGGTCTATTATGAATGTAATGCATAATATCTGTCATGCAAATTATACACCAGATGATACACAAAATATATCAAGATTTACACAAAGATAATACCTAGAAACTTGAATTTTGACCAGAAAAACTCCTGTTTGGTTTCCTTTCTCAGATAAAATTTTACAATCCTATATTAGTTTTAAAATCACTCAAAGTACAAATAGTTTAACCATAATAAAGTCATATTCTGTGACAAAAGGATTTCCATGCCCTAATTCTATTCTTTTGGTAACAGAGACATTGGAGATTGATAGAAATAAGTGCCTTATCTGTGATACATACACCCAAAGTAGTAGCTCTGAACCACATATCTTCCAGTTGTGAAAATTAAATGGAAAAATGTATTAAAGTTCCAGCAAAAATGCCTGGCATATTTTTGACACTCTCCAAATATTAATTTCTGTTGCTTGTCCTAAGTGATTTTAAATTTGTATATGGAAGATTTGAAAAGTAAAATGATTATGCAGATGGGAATTTTTATAAATCAAGCAAAATTCTATTACATGTCCCTTAGCTTTCTTGTATTTATATTTTAAATTAAATCAAATCTATTAAAACATTTTCTATGAAGAGACTGAAACCCTTTCCCTTCCCTCTTCTGGCAAATCTGTTGTGTTGTAGTGTTAAGATGCTATCAAAATAAAGATCACATTATATACCACATGTTGAAGGATTCATCTGCAAAGCAAACATGCCTATAATTAGTACGATAAACATTATTTGCTAGGCAGAAATATAACTGTTTCCTTCTTCAAACTGATAGTTGTTTTAAAAAATGATGCATTTTAGTTGTTTTAAAAAATGATGCATTTAGAAGGTTAATAAATAACTCACAGAATTAGGTATCCATTTTAAGTCAACAAGTCAACAAGATTTTCTTTAAAAATTTAAAATAACTTTGAAGTAGAATATCAGAATTCCTTATTATATATTCATACTTACACAAACCCACAAGCGTTTGTAGAAATCTCTTGCCCTTTGCAGTTCTCTTCTCACACTTTCTTTTATGCTAAAATTTTTGTGTGACTGTTCTGATGGATGTGTAATCTCTTAAAAACCTTCTCTGTGTTTCCGAACAATTCATTTCACTAAATGAAGGTTTGAAATCTTATTGGTCAACATGGTTTTGCCTCCTGTTACAAAGATACTGAGCTATCAGTACCCTCTCTTTCACAAATGACCATTGTTTCTCACTGATCAGCCCCCAAACTCTGCTTCCAGAATTTAGGCCCAACAATGTCAGAACTGTACTGCTGGTAGTTACCTAGGTAATTTCAAGATGGTCATCTTTTAGAATGTTGAAAAATGGAAGTTCCTATTATAAGATTCTCTCAAATAACAGAAAAAAAGTTAGGCAAGATACTGCCATCTCAATTTCTGTAAAATAAAACCTAGGCACTATCACAGATAATAGACTGGCACCAACATGCTGTAACATGGGACACTAAAAACAAAGCATTTATATCATCCATAGAAGAATATTGACCTTTGTCACTTCAAAATATGTGATAATATTTGACATTTTCAGTTATCTTGTCTGATTTGTCCTCTGTATTAAATTTTTCCTTTGTCCTATTGCATTTACTTATGCATCTCTGTCTCTTTTAAACCTTCGTTGATAATGATTCGTCACACGATTGTATCAGTTTTTTTGCTGCTCCAATTGCGTCAATAACTGAAGACTACAAAAGTCCACTGAGCTTGAGCACCAAGGACAATTAAATTGCTAGATATATCTTATGCCTTATTTACTCCCTTCTGGCCAGGAGAATATAAATGCTTGGCACCAAGTGTGCTCCAGGAAATTCCAGGCTGTTAGGAGCAGTACTGAAGGCCATGGGGCTGTGCCATGTGTTGCTGTCCTGTGAAATCTCAAAGTCTAGGGCAAATAATAGAGTGAGCAACATTGTTGCTTAACAGAAAGTCAAACTTGGAGTAACTCAGAATTGGCAATGAGCAGTAAATAAGTGGGCTGGAGAAGCTGAAGGGGCTGCTGGAAATTAAGGGGAAGCTACTACAGCTGTTTTTAGTCTCTTCCTACAAATGGCAACTTGTGTTATGCAAAGAAAATGACTCTGGGGATGTCCACCACTTCGTGATACTCTGGAACCAAAACTCCTTCCAGGCCAAAGACTCAATAAAAAGTATACAAAGGAGGATGTAGGATGTACAATCTCAATTTGGAATATCATTTTGGACATGAAGGATTTAAATATCATTTACTGAGGGTGTATTGTAACTCAGACTTTATGCACATTATACTTAGTGCTCACAATAATACTATGGAAAAGTGCTATCCTCAATTATAGAAAATAGATGAGAAAATTGAACCATAGAGAGATTAAGTAGTTTACTTAAGTTTGTAGAGTTAGCAAGAGTCAGAATCTTACTCAAATCTGTCTGAGTATGAAGCTTTAATCACTAGAAGCATGACAATGGTGATGTAATAGAAAAGGCAGTCATCAAGTGGACAGAGTTTAGGTGGAGCTCTAGTTTCCTCACCCATCATCTTTCCTTTAACCCCATTTCCTTTCCCCCCTCTAGCATTTCCAGTGTTCAAGCAGGATCTTTACCTAACCACTCAAGTTTTCTGGGCCTGACTTTCCTCATTTATAAACTGAGACCAGATGGTGGCACTGACTCCAGTGTAGCCAGTCATAGTGAGGCCCACACACAGCTTTGCTTTGCTGTGGACAAGTTATCTGTTAACATTTTGTGGCACTGAGTCAGGGCTTTTTGTTCTGATTGGACTTCTTTAAAAACTCTTCTTACTGACAAAAAAAAAAAATGGCATAGAAGATAGAGGCTCTGTTCATCCCTCTGGTGACCAAATCAAAGTTGTGATAGAAACAAGGAGAAAACCGTAAGGAAAAATTGCCTGGGATCTAGATGAACGAGCCATACAACTAGGGAGAGAAAGAATTAATCAACCTGCAATGGCAAAAGGTAGGATGGGGCGAGGATGCGAGGCTGCCTGGTTCCGACCGGCTGAGTGGGACAGAAGCAGTGGCAGCAACTGAAGCCTCTTAAAGGGGCCATATTTGTGAGTGGACTTTCTCAGTGATGGACCTGCTCGCTCTGAGCATCAGTGCCAGTTCAGCTGCACTGGGGACACCAGGGACTTACAGGGGGGCACTGAGTTGTTGGAGTGAGGGCCAGCTGAGGCAAGACTCTGTACTTTTGAAGTGCCAGTGGTATCCATTGTTCCTCTGTTGAGCCCTCCCCTCTCCCAGTGCGCGTCTCAGCACTGCCATAGCAGTAACATCATCAAACTGGATAACAGAGGTTGCTCCACCCAGAAGATTCCCTGAAACTCCATCCCCCCAAATCCATGGCCTCACCCAAGCCACATTGTATTTTGTCTTCCAGGAGGCAGCTGGCCTCACACTGGAGGCAGCTGGCCTCAGTTTCTGGAGTGGCCTTTTGAGGCAACTATAAGCACAGCATCTGTGGATTGCTTGCTGCATCTTAACAGGTCATCCTGGAGGGGCACAGGCTGGACTTGGCCTGCAGCTAAACCCCTCTCAGGACTGTGCCACTGGACACCTACTACACAAATCCACATTAATAAAACTGGGAGACTTAGGAGCTTTAGTTAGTATACAGAAACAGACATGAAAAGACAGCCAACCATATGAGAAGCAGAAACCATATGAGAGAACTGAACAGAGATCCAGAAATAATGGAGTCAAGTAATTTAACAAATACAGAGTTCAAAATACTGGTTATAAAGATGCTCAATGAACTTATGGCAAGTATAGAGGACTTCAGTGAGAACTTCAACAAGAGATAAAAAACATAAAAATGGAAATAGAAATTATAAAAGAGAACCATTCAGAAATGAAGAACACATTATCTGAGATGAGAAGTATATTAAATGGAATAAACAAAATTAATAAAGAAGAAGATCAAATGACCTATATAGAGGATGGGAAAGCCAAGGACACTCAATCAGAATGGCAATTTAAAAGAGGCTACGACTATAATAATAATTTAAGAAGCTTATGGGACACTATTAAAGGTAAAAATATCATGTCATAGGGATACCTGAAGGAAAACAAGATGTTGAAGAGCTATTTGAAGAAATACTGAAGGAAAATGCCCCTAACCTGTTGAAGGAAATAGACATACAACCCGAGGAAGCTCAGAGAGTCCTAAAAACCAGGAACACAAACAGGCCTACACCAAGTCACATCATAATTAAAATGCCAAGGATTAAATACAGAGAGAGAATCTTAAAAACAGTTAGTTACCTACAAGGGAGCACCCATAAGACTGGCAGCTGATTTCTCAAAAGAAACTATGCAGGACGGAAGGGTTTGGCACAAAGTATTTAACGTGATGAAAACCCAGGATCTATAACCAAGAATACTATATCCAGCAAAGATCTCATTTAGAGTGGAAGGACAGATAAAGAGCTTCCCAGACAAAAATAAGCTAAAGGAATTTATCATCAACAAGCCAGTATTATAGGAAATGTTGGAGGGACTTCTTTAAGAAGAAAAAACATTTATCAAAAACAGGAGTGTAATAACTACATTCCTATCAATAAGTACCTCAAATGGAAAAGAATTAAGTGCTCCAACCAAAAGATAGAGTGGCTGAATGGATAAGAAAACAAGACCCCTACCTATACTGCCTAGAAGAGAGTCACCTCAGATTAAAAGACAAACACAGATTAAAAAGAAGGGGGTGGAAAAAGATATTGCCTTGATGGACCTAGAGGATATTGTGCTGAATGAAATGGGTCAGATAGAGAAAGACAAATACCGCATGATTTCATGTACATGTGGAATCTAAAGAACAAAAGCAGAAATAAACTCATAGATACAGAGAATATTTAGAGGGATACTAGATGGGAGGGGGTTTTGGGGGACAAAAAAAGGCAAAGGGATTAAGAGGTACAAATGGATAGTTGCAGAATAGACATGAAGATGTAGAGTGTAGCATGAGGAAGATGGTAAATAATGTAGTAATAAATATGTAAGGGGGAAGAGGTGTACTAGATTTAGTGGGGTGATCACTTTGAAAGTTATGTGGATCTCTGATCACTATGCTATACAACTGAAACTGGTATATTATTGTATGCCAACTATAAGTGAAAAAAATGCTCATTGATTTGTACAATGTAAATACAAGCAACTAAGTGTCTATTATATTTCAACATAGACAAAAAAAAAAAACTTAAAGGAAAAAAACCCTTTCATTTTAACCCCTGGAACATTGTATAATACAACATGAACTGGGTAGTTGTTTCTTTAGCTCTTATCTTATTCCTAAAAATGTATAAAATTTCTCTCTTTAACAAGTGCCATTTTGTTTCAGACCACTTTAAAACAAAAGAATGTTCAGGTAATGGCTCTTAGGCAGTGATTCAGGCCTGTGGTCATGAGCCCTTATCTTGGCATTTTAACTATCCCTGAACCACACCTGTTCTAGTTCAACAGTAGTGGGATGGGCCTCAGGCAAAGACCAAGAAACCCTGTGTTGTTTAAGATTAACAAGACATGAAAAGGAAATTGATTCTGCCAACTCCCTACCAAGCCCATGGGGATGAAAACTCAGTTGTCCATTCCCCACAAGAAATGTACCAATTTCCTGTAAGAAAAATTCCCACTCTAAGATAATGACATATATTGATGTAAGTGCTCTTTGTTTTTTAGCTTTTTTTTATATTGGATTTTATTCATTTATTTATTTTTTCACTTTTAACTTTCATTTTGAAAGTTAAAGGAATTACTCATTTATTCTTAGCAGTTCCAGGGTTTTCAAGGCAACCTTGCTCCAGACCTATTAGTAAAGACATTTAAATAGAATGGAGACACTCTCAGTTATGCTGATTAATATTAAATTTCTGAAAGCTCATTTTTTCTGAGAGTGAATAAATGACTTATGTTTAATAATTGTGTGATCCCACACACTCTAAGTTATCAACCAGTATTTACTAAGCTCCCACTCTGCGCAAGCCCTAGTGCTCAATACTGTGGAGTGTATGAAAAATGATGGTCATAGACTAGTGGTTACCAGAGAGAAGTGAGGAGGGGGGAAGGAGGAGGTATACAGGGTAAAGGGGGTCAAATATATGGTGACAGAAAGAAATCTAACTATGGGAAGTGAACACATAGTGTAAATATATATATATATATATATATATATATATATATATATATGCCTTACTGTTAAAAAAATGGTTCACTTAAACCCTCTCCTTTTGCAGCTGATGTAATAAAGATCTAGTAAAGATAAAAAAAATGATGGTCATGATACCTTATTAATGAAGTTTAACTTCTTCTTGGGGGAAAACGGTGAACAAATCAAGAGCTGTCATAAGGAATATGTAATATAATTAACTGCTAGATGAAAAATATAAGTGTGATTTAGAAGTTCAGAAGAGAGATGGATCCCTAATAAATTTAATTCACTCTATCATCAACTCATTCACTCACTCAAACAATGAATATTTTTGGACGGTTGTGTTTAGGTGGATTTCAAGATGAGGGACTTGGATTTGTAGTAGACAAGCTAACTCATGCACACAAATAAATATAATATAAGGAAGAATATAATATGTGCCACAAGAGAGGTAGAAATAAATATATTCAAATTTCAGAACACAAAGGGATAATTCAGACTGTAGCCAACCCAGGAAGGCCGGATCTGTACACGTGGAGTTGATTAAAATTACTTCTGTCAGTGTTGCATAGACAATTTTTTTTCAAGTTGACCATTGGTATTTGGAACACATTTTGCATAGAAACAATATTCTATATGGTCTTTGGTCTCCCTGGTCTGTCCACAAAAGCTGAGTTAACCCACAGTGTTACCTGGAGAGTATTATATATTCTTCCAATGACAAATAGATATGTGTCAAAGTTCCCATGGGAATATTCAGGCTGTACAAACATCAAGCTACACACACCACTTCCTGCTGCCCCACCTTGGGGTCAGGGCTTTCTCCTCAGCTTCCCTCCTGGCCGGAGCTCCCTTGGGTTTCAAGTTAACATGCAAAGACAGTGAAGTCTTCTGTAATGAGGAAAATTTGCAAGGAAGGATCCAACTTATGGGGAGCTTACAGAACTTCGGGGGTGCTATTTAAGGAAAAGAATTTAAAAATCACTTGCTTTTGCCAATTTTACACAAACGTAAGTCTCTGTGAGTGTGCTGGTAGGGCCCCTCCCAAGGCCTTGCAAGAGTCTCTGCAAGTGAGATAGTCTGTAGTTTGAGCTCCATTAACTTTCTGAAAAATCAAAGTCTGAGATTTTAAATGCTTGGGATCTATTTATTCTCTGTTCTTTCCTAAAATATGATGAATATTTTTGTATTAGAGGAGAAAGGGCCTAGAGTTCCATTAGCCAACTGCTTTGCTGACCCTTGGAGAGGATGATGGTGAAGGGTGAGGGAAGGGAGTCTGGGGTTGGGAGGAGACCTGGGGTAATTGATTATAGTACAGGCATATGAGCCAGACAGACCTGGGCTGTTATTCCAGAATTTTCCAGAGTTGATCCTGGACAAGTGACTCTACCTTTTTGATACTGAGATTTCTTATTTGTAAAAAGAAGGAAATTATCATTATCATTTGTAACAGTGCCAGATTCAGAGGATGGTTTCAATAAAACAGCATGTCTAAAATATCTAGCCCAATCCGGGGCTAACCACAGCATTAAACAATATGGAGGAATGAGTCATTTGAAAATTGTGAAGCATCTATTGCAAATACCTTTGCCAATGCCACTTTTCTGCCTATAAGTCTAGTTCACTTGTTTCTATATCTGAAATGAAGAAGGGACTGCAAGAAATGTTGCCAGCGTTGGTTGAAATGTAAAGCATTCTAGAGAAGGTGGACGTACATATGCCTAAATTCTTTGTAAATTGTAAAATTCTATGCACAGGGGAATGTGTTCATATGAGTTTGGCTGTCAGAGGTGATTCACAGATTTCCCGGCTGCTAGCCAATTACAATATTTTCAAAGGATGAAGTTAAGTCAGACAGACTGCTGGGAGAGCAGGGAGCTGAGAATCAGATTGGGCAAGAGGACTGAAACAATTTAGCATGGGTATTTTTATTAAAAACTGGTAAGGTAGCATTCTTATCTTTTAGAGACAAATACATATTTACAGATGAAGTAATATGATGTTTGAGGCTTGCTTTCCTAAGGGCAAGTAATTGAGGGTGCAAATAAAATTGGCCTCTCTCCTTTTTGATATAGGTCTGAAATTTTTCGTAGTAAAAAGTTTAAAAGTGACCAGATAAATAAAATCACTTATTCTATAATTGGGTAAATGTCAAAATGTATCCTCTGCTGTGGTTTCACACTCCTCACCAGCAAGGCTAACCTAACTAGTGTCTCCCTAACACATCTCACCAAGTCCTACTTCTGTGCCCCTAGAGTGGCTCTTGTTCCAACAGGGAGTGTGTAAGAGGCATCTTGGCTAACAAAGGCTTTTCTGTGGGGGTGCCCTGTGATTGCTGTCATTATTTTTTTTCCTAGCTTCCGGCCCTGCCTCGGGCTTCAGGATTTCTATATGATCTGGTTCCGAGTCTCACCTGATTTGGCCAGCTGCCTTGCTGAGATCTCCCATACCTATGTGTTTCCAAACTTCTGACTTCCCTTTTGAATTAGAAGCTGATGTTTGAGTAACTACCAGGTTCAATCATACCTGGTGCTTATTTTTTTTTCCTTTCTCTCAGTTTGGACATCTCATACTCTCTCTGTGATCAATTAGTGCTTGTAGTGACAATGAAAGATGAAACAATTACATTTTTCAACTCCAAAGAGTAATGTACACTTCATTTCCTTGTAGATTTATTCTGGAATTTTTAATTTAGTATTTCTTTTGCATTAATTTATCCATTTTCAGCCATGTTAATGAAATCACCATAGTAAATCTCTGGAGAATTAGGATAATATCATCTACTAGTTTTTTATGCTGCTGGTACAAATTACCACAAAATAAGTGGCTTAAAACAACATACATTTATTCCCTTACAGTTCTGAGGATAATAAGTCTGAAATGGGTTTGAGTTAAAACTGAAGTGTTAGCATGGCTATGTCCATCTGGAAGCTTCAGGGGAGAATCTGTTTCCTTGCCTCTTCCGGCTTTTAGAGGCCACTTGCATTTGTTAACTCATGTCCCCTTCTTCCTTCTTCTAAGTCAGCATAGCATCTTCGAGTATCTCTCTGAGTTCTTCAGCCTCCCTCTTCTACTTTAAAAAGAATCTTGCAATAACATTGGAGCCACCTGGGTAATCCAGAATTATCTCTTTAAGACCAACTGATTAGCTATCTTAATTCCATCTGGAACTTTAATCCCCACGTTTGCCATGTAACCTAAAATACATAGTTTCTAGAGATTAGGTTGTGGATATCCTTGGTGTGGGGGCATTTTCTGCCTACTACATACCATATTAGAGATTAAATGTCACTTTAAGGAGATCCAGGACAAAAGTTATCTCAAGAATGAGGTGCTTGGTTTAATAGAAATCATACAGATGACCAAGATACTGTCCAGTTAAATTTGTCTAAATTGATGCTTGAACCGCTTTTGCCTCCAACACCATTGATTTCCAACTCAGCTTTTCCATAGGCTCCAGATTTCCAGAAAGTGCACCTTGTGATTTGGGGTGAACTCCTTCCTGATCATATGATGCTACCTTTTAGATAACAGAATAAATGACATACAATTATCATTTATTGCTGTTGGCCCAGCACAACCCTGTACTTGTTCTCTGCTCAGCCCCAGGGCACCAGCTGTGCTGCATAAAGGCAATTGTCCCAGGCATATGACTTCACTGTCCAATGCAGTCCAACCTCAGTGACTTCGAGGTCTGACACTGTGATGGAAACAGGAAACCCAAAAATAGAGAAGAGAATTCTGAAGGTGGAGGGGAACCTAGAGATCATCTATTTTCTTTTTCAGCTTATTTTACAGATGAAGAAAAAGAGGCTTCAGGATGCTAGGTGACTTCAAAATGACACAGTATCAAAGACCAGCAACAGAAGTAGATCTCTGAAAGGCCAGACAGAACTTACCCTGTTTTTTTCTCCCAAATCACCACTGGTAACATCTAAAATTCTTTTAGAAGGATATTTGTTTTTAATAAGGTCAATGTCACTTAAGTGTTACAAGACTAGAGCCCCATGATAATAGAAGAATAAAAGTCCTTTATTCCAAAAGCATAAGCAAGATAAGATGTAAGGAAGAAAAGTAACACAGTAAAGATAATGACTAAGCCTGTATCAGAAAAAGCTACTTTCACATGCTTAGGCCAAACTTTAAGAGATGATGGATCCTTCTAAGAGTTCTCCCAGATGTGGCAGTGGGGACAAAAAGGGGTGTGTCCTGATATGTGGTAGGGACTCATGAGGCCAACTGCACCTCAGCACTGGTGGTCTCAAGCACTGGTCTAAGGAAACAGAGACACAAAGATTATCCAAGCACCTCTCTCCATGCCCTTGCTCATGCTGTCCATAGTCATTCATTCATTCATTCATTCATTCATTTATTCTCAGTCAACAAACACGCAATAAATACCTGCTCTGAGAGTTCATGCAGTAGGGAATGAGGAGAATGACAGGATGAGTAATCCAGTGGGAACTGACTTTACAGAGCCTCCTGTCTAGTCGAGCTGTTCATAGTGTTAAACTTTCATACAACAGAGTTCTGAGTTTCAAACTGAGTTTCAAACAATCCACAGAGGTAAACGCAGCCTTGGAAATACTGCAGTTAGAGATGTTTGAGTGCGCAGAATGCAGAAGGTCCTCCCCAGGGCAATCCTGAAAGAAGGCAGACTCTGAGAGGAGCACCCTGAGAAGGCAGACCTAGTCCACCAGGGCAAAGGCAGAACGTTGCTCAGATTTTTAGAGTAAAGCATGAGTTTGTCATGCTGCTCAGGGCTATTTCATCATCCCCTGGAAACTATTGTTACAACTCAATGGACCATTTATAACCTATGCATTTTGGTCTTTTGAGTGAGTAGATTCTACCAATCCTTAGGCAAGCAATCAATACATGTATGTTTATTGCTACATTGCGTCCTGAAGTTGGAATGTGCAGGGTGCTTCCTTATTTAACAATTTCATTTGTAAATTAACCCAGATTAACAAAAGGGGAAAAAAATGATACACTTGATGACATTTTTGGAGGAATAATTAATGGTACGACTTTTCTTTTTAAATCATCCACTTAATGGTGAGGCATTCTCCCTATCAGGACTGGCAATTTAATTCAACAGCATTTTGTCAATTGGTTCTCCCATGATCAAACATCTGAGTAAGCTGCGTGTTATACAAACAGAAATATGTTCCTTGTATAAAAGATATTGAGGTGAATTATATGTTTTTAATGCATAAAAATGTCTAGCTGAACAATGAATCATTTTATAAATTAAATAATACAAAATGAATTTTGACAAATAGGTGTCAGATTAAAAAAATATGTAGACTAAGTAATTCAATTTTATATCATTTGAGCTTGATATTCTAACTCATTGTCACATAAAATGAGCTTTCATGAGAGGGAATGATTTATTACTATAACTTTTTTTCCTATTTCCTTTTTTGTCTTTGTCTTTTTTAAAATACTCTTAGAGAGGTGTAGAGAGTTATTTTGAAAAACATAGCTCTTTGTACATCTGGTGACAGCAAAATAATTTAGAATTTGAAATAAAGTTGAGGGTCCTTATAAACCTCACTATGTGGAGCCCAGAAAATGAATTATTGCCATGGAGACATTTGTAAATCCACCAAGCCTGCAGTTATGATTACCACATGTTCAGATAGTAGCAGGAGTCGGATATTGTAAGTAAAGCATTTACTGAAAGCAGGGTGATGAGTAAAATGAATATCAAACAGACGTCAGTGAGCTAGAGATTTGCTCATCCCTGGGACATGAAGAGGAAGTCCATTGCTCCAAGACTTCACCCCAAATCTTGATTCAGTTTGGAGTGGAGACTGAGTAATCTATATTTTAAATAGGCTTCTTAGCAGACTTCGAGAACAAGCCCAGAGAGAGAATCTCACAAACAGGAGTTTCTAGGCAGTTAGTCATCACAAATGGTATCTAGGTTTGATCTTGGTTAAATAAGAGCTTCTGCTGATCTTTCTTTCAGAGGTTTACTCTGATGCTAAAAATTAATTGCAATTAATTAAACTTTGTTAATACCTAGTTCTCTCTTAAGCATTTACATTTAGCTTACATATCTTATTCCACTTATTAATTTGTCATATTTTAGCCATTACTTTTAGAGGGGCTTTCACAAATTAAATTCCCATAGATATTTCACACTGTTTATATAATGATAATATACTTGATTTAACAAAATACCTCAAACTTTAATTAAACAAAGCATTCTCAAGTTCTTAAATAGCTAATAAAACTTTAAAAATTTAACTTATTTTCTCTTCAGTTTTCTAATAGTATAAAAGCATAGTGAGAGTTCAACTAAATAATCACAAATCAAATAGATACACATTTTAAATTTGAATCATTATGCTAACTTCTCTGACTCAAATCACCCAATTATTAAAAATGTTGGAAGTGTATAAAATTCAAATTCGTAAATTCTGTAACATAAAAATATATTTATTAAACTCTGCAGATTTGATTTTCTTAAACATTTTAAACTTAATTCTGAATCTTCTCAGGGAGAAAATTTTCTCCTTATCAATCAGAGGTTTGGGAAGGGACACTGATGGATGGGATATTCTGAGTACGAGTTTTAATCTGTGTGTGTGTGTGAGTGAGTGTGTGTGTGTGTGTGTGTGTGTGTGTGTGTGTGTGTGTGTGTGTATTTAGAGTTTTTAACTAGAGCTCCTAGGTGGCAGTCCTCATTTGGCCAATAATAATCATCATTGCTGAAGATGGTGATATGGAAACTTAGAACACAGAGTTTGGATCCACCATCTAATAGTGGAGCTATATGGCCGAGCCACGTGATCTCAGCACCAGCGGGTAATAAGTGGGGTTATAATTTTTCAAATTACATGCATTTTATCTTTTTATTTGGAAATAATTTTAGACATTTAGAGGTGGTATTGCAATTTTAAGCCAGAGCTCTTTAACATGGTCTTACACCTGAATCCGTGCTTATGGATTGAGATTGCGGGAAAGCATGAAAAGGTGAGGAAGGGAACAAACATTAGAGGTCTCACATGTATCTTCTTGGAAAGGATCATCAAAATAGGATTTCCCTATAGGGAGAACAGGCTGCTGATTTCCAAATAACCAGTGTCTGAAAAGTAATTCCCCACTTGGATTTGGTGAAAGAGAATCATAAATTTATATGAATTCCCCAATAGTGGTCTACATTCGTTAGGGTAAAAGCAAAGCTGCTATAACAAAGAGCTATAAAAGAGATGGTTCATTGAAAAGAGAAGTTTATTTCACTCTCACTTAACAGCCCTGTGGGAAATGATCCAGATTGATCTGGAGGCTCTGCTCTATGTGGTCATTTTAAGATCCAGGTACCTCTATAATGTTGCTTCACCATCCCTTAGGGCTTCTTAATCTGTTCTTGGACCTCTGAAGATTCTCATGATTAGAGATCCAAGGCTCCATAAATTTGGATGGGAAAAAAAAATTACATCTCTATTTTATATTTAGCATTTCCTTCAATTATGAATGTAGGCAACAAACTATAGTACCATTAGCAATACTTACGAATTTAGCACCAATACAATAGATATTCTATATGAATTTCACTTGTCTTGAAATAGCATTTATATTCATCATTATTTTGAAATTATGGTAACTATTAGAATTGCTGCTACTTATTATTTGATGCATTCTTAAACAACCATATATATTACTATATCATAAATTCATTTTTCAAACATTTATATTTTAACAGTGTATTTACTATAATTTCTTTATAATTTTGAGAATTTTATTTTCTATTTATTTATTTGTATATTCTACTTTTTCACTGAGTTATATACTCAGCAAGGTCAATAAAATACACACAAATCTTAAAGGATGTGGCTAGGTTAAATTACACATTTTCACAATATCAAAATATAGAACTTTTTCATTACCCCAGCAAATTTTCTTATGTTTCTTCCCAGTTCTCTCATGGTGCCCCTCTTGAAAAGGTAACTATTATTTGGACTTATTTGTCATTAAATAGTGTTAACTATTCATGACATTTATAGAAATGAAATTATATAGTGTATATGCTTTTAAAAAGACTTTATGTTTTTAGAGCAGTTTTAGGTTTACAACAGAATTAAGAAGGGGGTACAGAGACTTTCCATATATTCCCTCTACTAACATATTCATAGCCTCCCCATTATCAATATCTCTCTCGAGAATGGAACTTACATTGACACGTCATAATCACCCAAGGTCCATAGTTTACCTTGGGATTGTCTCTTGGTGTTGTACATCCTATGAATTTGGACAAATCTATAATGACATATATCAATCTTTATAATATTATACAGAGAATTTTCACTGACCTAAAAATCCCTGTGTTCTGCCTATTCATCCTTCCCTTGACTTCAGAATATTTTTTATTGAGATAGAATTGACATATTACATTAGTTTCAAGTGTACAACATAATTCAATATTTGTATTTATTGCAAAAATGATCACCACAATAAATCTAGTTAACATGTGTACTGGCTTTGTGTTGGCTTCTTTCACTCAACATAATATCAGTGAAATTCATTCAAGTTTTTATGTGTATTGGTAATCCTTTCTTTCCCTTTATTGTTGTGTAGTATCTCATTTTATGAATAAAAATAATTGATTTATCTATTTTCCTGTCAATAGACATATCAGTTATTTTCTGTTCTTGCCTATTATAAATAAAGTAACTACAAATATTCGTAGATATATCCTTGGTATACATAAACCCTCGTTTCTCTTGGATATAAGCCTATGGGTGGGATTGCTCAGTCACAGGGTAAACATATGCTTAGCTTTAGTAGATATTGCCAAACAATATTTCAAAGTGATTGAATGAGATTATATTCTTACTAGCAAGCAATGAGTATGAATTCCAGTTGTTCCACATTCTGACAAATATTACGAATTATCAGTCTTTTAAACTTTAGCTACTCTAGTGAGTACTTTGTGTTATATTTTATGTTCTTGAAAATACTTTACTGAGAAGGGGTTCATATGTGTCACCAGATTCTCTTAAGAAGTTCATGGCACAAGAGGTTCTATAGGTCCAGTACTGGTGATGACCTGATCAAAAGCCTGGTCAAAAGCTGGACACTTTGGTTTTCTAACTTGAGGTTAGGACAAAAAGCAGAAGTTTAGGACTAGCAATTTTCTCTCAAGCAATGAAGAGGAAGTTCCTCATTGCTTAGTCACTTAGTAACTTAGTCACTTGGCTACATCTAGTCTCACAGGTACCTGGGAACTGTAGTCTGTAGTTGGGCAGTGATGTAGTGTGTAGCTGGGCAGGTATAGGCAGAGCACAGTCTAAATTCTCTGAATATGCAAGTAGGGATGATCAACTACTAGTAGTCTCCACCACAAGATGCTAATGACAGTCCCAGCAATTTTTTGGTGAGGCAAACTTTCACAGCTATATAACTGGACTTCCACCCAGGATGATGAACTGCTGAATCACCTAGCTATTCTGCCCTGCCTTTTCAGCAGTATATTGCTGGTGTGTAAGGCAATCTCCTGGGGAAATCAGGCAGTGGTTTCAGGCCCGCATTGTGAGCTTGCCCCACAGGCAAACACGAAAGGAGATTGGGTCAATGAGGTTCTCCAACAATGGATATATACGATTTGATATTTTAGATGTGTCAATAAGTAACTGCATGGTGCAAGGGTGAGCAAGGCAGTTTTATTGGGTCTTAGAGAAGAATGCTGAAGATATTGGTGTAATGGTGGCCTAAGTAATGCCTTTGTCAAATATCTTGCATGGCACTTTACTCTTCAACAGGATTGCCAAAAAAAATGTTGAAAAATTTCCAGGAAGTTTTCATAGTATCTCAACCCAGGCTTCTTGGGTCATCAATGAGTATGGGCTTTTACCCACTTCTCAGACTGGGTATAGTGACGACCCAAAGACATCTGTGGAACAGAGTCAGCTGCTTCAATTTCTTCACTCTATGTACCTAAATGACAATTATGTAAGGGAGCAAATGATGAGGTGGGAAGGAGTGAGAACATGTCTTTCAGTGGAAATACATAGATGACATCAAAATTACATGGTTAAATTACTCAGGAATTAAGGAAGGGTAATTTGGCCTGGTTCCTATGAATGCCAAATTGGTAGAAGAGGCATTGTCATATAATTCAAGGTTAGAGAGGAACTAATACTCTTTTTCATAGTATTTTTCCAATACTTTTTTTCATAATATTTTTTCAATACTCTTTTTTTTTTTTTAATGCCAGCAGGGGTTGGGATGGAAATTTGAGTATACATGAAAAGAGAAAGAAGGTAATGATAAAAAGATTAAATCTTGTAGTGTGAGCTACGTGTAATTTAAAAATAGGTATACCTGAAAACCACCAAAGAAAAGCAAAAAGACAAACTACATTTGGGAAGTGGAGAATCACCCCAAACCTCTTCTTCCCCACACCACCTAATCTGCGGCTCCTATGTTTGTACTTCCCCTCTACTCAGCAGCAGGTATAGGCAGAGAAGAGAACAGCTTTGATTTATAACTCAAAGAGGGAGCTGGAAAAATTTCTAGGATACCAGAGAAGTTTTGGGATCTGCTCATGTCAGTGGGGGAGGGGGGATCTAGTGATACCAAGAAATATGGTGGTAGAATTTTGGGAGAAGAAAGGGAATTAAAAGGACAAATGGCACTGAGGGAGGAAAAAGTGGAGCTCATGAGAAGAAAGTATTTATCTGGAGAATTTCTATTAAGGGAATTCTAGGCTTCTAGAGTGAACAAAGGGATGCAATAGTGAGAACAGCTTTATTACCCTCTCCCTAATGCCTCCACACTCTACTATGTGGGTTGTAGTGTTGGAGAACTTGAGTTGCTTGAGTCCTGCATGATGTGTATGATTACACTAGATGTCCACCAATATCCTCCAACTCACATCCTCCAACACAGGAGCACTCAGGACATTCTCTGTGGGTAACACAGGTGTGCACAGTTCATCAAGGGGGCTTTGTGGAAAACAAAGCTCTGAATGTTATGGCTCCTTACTTGGTTACAGGAGTTGTTTAGGCCACACCTAAGCTTTGAGTGTGTGAATTCCATTCAGATGTGTTTAGAAATCTTAATTTGGGAAAAGTTATAAATAGATTTCTCATGAACACTTATGAAGAAAAAAACATACAACTTAAAACATACCCATTGGCTAAGGATCTGCATATAGATAAAATAAAACTTGGTTGGCATGAAATATACTGTGATCTTTTGAAATAAACCTCATGCCTCCTTGATAAAACATGAATGCTGACTGTTTATTAAAAGAGCATATTATCCAATACACACAAAAAGTACATTTACTGGACAATAAAATACTGACCTTAGTACTATTTTCTCCTCATTTATAATATTTGGCTTAATTAAGAAGCGTAATTGTGAATTTGGCATTTGAGGGCAAAGTTATCAGTTCATTAATGTATGGGTAAGTTTCTTAGAAGATAAAGGAGGGTCAGTATTGGGATTCAGCCTTTTTCTTAAACATGGTAATGAACTGGGCTGTGCTGAAGGGGAGAAGAGGGGGTACTCCACCACATCTCTTCACTGACTGGGCAAGAACACTTGAGAGGCCCACACACAGAGAGAAAATTGTCGATAGTGTCAGAAATCATCCCCAGCAGAGGTTCATCAGCAGCCTCCTTATGGCTGCAGTCATGGTAACAACACAGCTTCCATTTAAACTATAACAGAGGCATTGCAAGTGAAGGAGAAAGAGAGGCCCAGTCAACAAACGACATTTACTTATTTGCTTCCAAACCTCCTCTAAAATTAAGTTCATTAGAATTAGAAGTTAAGAATAATACAATAATCATAGAAAGACTAAAAGAAAAACAAACTTCTTCTAAAAACAGCTTAGAACTGCCTGGCCAGGATGCCTGGATTAGGGTTTGTCATAAAACCCTTCCAGGTGAGTGCATGCTGGCAGGTGGGTTATCTTACTATTTCATGAGGACTCCATATGGAGTGGCTATCTGAGCCCATTCCCTCTGTACATTTGGCTTTGCTCTTACAGTCTCTTTTTCCCTGTCAAGTAAGGGTAGAGTTGGGTCTCCACTTAAACTATAACAGAAGCATTGCAAGTGAAGGAGAAAGAGAGGCCCAGCCAACAAACGACATTTACTCAATTGCTTCCAATCCTCCTCTAAAATTAACTTCATTAGAATTAGAAGTTAAGAATAAAACAGGAATCATAGGAAGAATAGAAGAAAAATGAACTGAATTTTAATCAAATTTCTGGTGTGAGCATGTGAGGGAATCTTTTACGTTTAGAAGACATTATATAGAAAAAAGCTAGATATGATTGTATATCTTGAAATTCAGTAATAACAAATGAACTCACAAATAACAAAGACAGCAAAGAGAGAAGAAAAAGACTGGGAAATAATATCACTGGTCAATGACAAACAAATCAGTTTTCTTGGCAGCAGGCTCAGATGAAGCTTTGAGCACAAGAGTATTTTGGCTCCAAGGGCCTGTCAATGGATGACTGGATTAAGGAAATACGGTATATATATACACACAATAGACTATTTCTCAGCATTAAAAAAAATCCCATCGTTTGCAACAGCATAGATGAAACTAGAGAGCATTATACCAAGTAAAATAAGCCAGACAGAAAAAGACAAATACTACTTGGTATCACTTGTATGTGGAATACACATAAACACACACACACACACACACACAGAAGTCAAACTCATAGAAACAGAGGGTAGAAAAGTGGTTGCCATAGGCTAGGGGTGGGAAAAGTAGGAGAGGTTGGAAAAAGGGTACAAACTTTCAGATATAAGATACATATAGTCTAATATCATGGTGACTATAGTTGTAACACCATATAACTGAAATTTGCTAGGAGAGTGGAACTTAATGTCATCATTAAAAAGAAAGAAGAAAGAAAAGGTTAATATGTAAGGTGCTGGCTGTGTTAATTAACTGAGTGGAGGAATCCTTTTACAATGTGTATATATATATATATATATATATATATATATATATATCAAATCATCACATATCTTATAATTTTATTTGCCAATTATACCTCAATAAAACTGTTTAAAAGAAGTTTATCAGGAAAGGTTCTAGAAACGGCACCCGTGAGGGAGTGAGGGTGGTAGAACTGGGCAGAAGGAGAAGCTGAGCAGTGATGGAGCAGCAGCTGAGGCCTCAAGTGGCCCTTCAGGATTGTTTCATATTAGAGCAAGGAGGCTGGTCTCCAGTGTATTCATCTATGGGTATCTCCAGAGAGGGAGCCTAACCTCAAGCAAGGGGCTCCCATCTCTGAAAACTAGAAAGGGAAGCAGTTGCAAAATGTCAGCAAGTAGATTGCCCGGCAGTGGGGGAATGAGAGCTCCCATCTTCAAGGGTTTTCTGGGTGGCATGCCATAGTATTCATTATAAAGAGCTTAACACTCAAAGACTCACAAAGTTAGTAGAAAAAAGACTCCAATACATTAATTAATAAAGAATGTGAGTAGATAATTCATAATTTATAGATGGGAAAATACTATTAGTAATCAAGAAAGTAAAAGTTGAACAAAAATATAAAATAAAATCATTTGCCAATTGAAACATACAAAATATAACAAGCAGTTTCAAAGGAATTGTGGTTCTATCTATATACATTACTAGTGGAGAGTATAAATTATTATAACCTTTTTGGAAAGCAACTTGGCATCCTATACCAAATCCCTAAAAATGTTCCTACTTCTTTGACCCAGTAATTTCCACTTCAGAAAAATTACTGTAGAGAGATAATCCGCTATTTGAAAAGGTTATATGCATGAAGATATTTGTTATAAAATTATTTAAATTGTGAAAAACATGATATAACCTAAATGTTCAATAATAGAGATATAATTTAAGTAAATATAATTATGGAGTTATATAGCTATAGAAAAAAATTAAAATGTACTATTTTAAAAGATAATAAAATTCAAAGTGGATGAAACGAAGGATTGAATTGGCAACACAGAGGATGGGGTAGCAAAGGACACCCAATCAGAACAGCAATAAGAAGAAAAATTCAAAACCAAAAGAAGATAGTTTAAAGAGCCTCTGGAACATCATCAAGCATACCAACATTCTCACCAAAAAGAGAAGAAAGAGAGCAAGGAATAGAAAACCTATTTGAAGAAAGAATGAAAAATTTCCCTAACCCAGTGAAGGAAATGGAAATACAAGCCTAGAAGTTCAGAGAGTTCCCAACAAGATGAACTCAAAGAGGCTCACACCAGGACACAATTAAAATGCCAAAGTTTAAATTCAAAGAGAAAATCTTAAAAGTAGCAAGAGAAAAGCAATTAGTTATATACAAAAGAGTGCCTGTAAGACTTTCAGCCAATTTCTCAGCAGAAACTTTACAGGCCAGAAGGGCTTAGCACAAAATATTCAAAGTGATGAAAATCCAGAATCTACAACCAAGATTACTTTACCCAGCAAAGTTATCATTTAGAATGGAAGGACAGATAAAGAGCTACCCAGACAGGAAAAAGCTAAATAAGTTCATCAACACCAAGCCAATATTATAGAAAACGCTGGAGGGACTTCTTTAAGAAGAAGAAAAAAATATGTATCAAAAGTCTAAATAAAGAATAGCAATAACTACATGTCTATCCACAAGTACTTCAAATGAAAAATAATTAAATGCTCCAATCAAAAGATAGGGTAGTTGAATGGATAAGGAAAGAAGACCCTCACACATGCTGCCTACAAGAGATTCACTTCAGATTAAAATACAAGCACGGACTAAAAGTAATGTGATGAAAAAATGTTTTTCATGATGGATCTAGTATTATGCTCAGTGGAGTAAGTCAAAGAGAGGAAGACAAATGCCACATGATTGCATGTATATGTGGAATCTAATGAACAAAACTAACAAAGAAACAACAGAAAGAAACTCATTGATACAGAGAACATTTTGAGGATTACCAGGTGGGAGAGAGTTTCAGGGAGTGGTCAGTGAAAAAAGAGGAAGGGATTAAGAATTACAAATTGGTAGTTACAAAATAGTCACAGAGATAGAAAGTATAGCATAAGAAATATAGCCAATAAAATTGTAATAACTATGTGCGGTGTTAGAGGGGCACTAGATTTACTGAGGTGATCACTTTGTGAATTATATAGATGTCTAATAGCTATGTTGTACTCCTGAAACTAATAAAGTATTGCATACCAACTATAACTGAAAAATAAAAAAGTTATTATCAAAAAAGACAATAAAATTCTATATAGACTTGTTTATAACCATAAAAATAGATTCTAAGAAAATAAACTAGTAAGAAGTAGAAAAGTGATGAAATAATTCTAAAATTCATGAGAATTACATGAATATATGTAATATATATATTACATGAAAATAATAATGACAATTTTGACAGAAAATATTGTAGAACCACTTTAAAACGTAAAGTGTTCTGGCAATCTATTGTGGTATAATAGATCGCTCTAAATTCAATAGCTTAAATAACAATAAATTATTTAATTGTCATTTCTCATGAATCTGGAAGCTGACTGGGCTCAATCTGGTGCTTCTTGGGGTACTACATGATGAAGCAGTCAGATGATGGCTGGGGCTGCAATGTCTGAAGAATTGTTCATCTGCCAGATCTGGTAAGTACTTGGGCAGTGAAGACTCTAATTGCTGAGGCCGAAACCGTCTCCATGCAGTCTCTCCAACATGGTGGTGTCAGAGTAGCTGCCCTTCTTACATATGGTTCAGGACTATGAAGGCCAGTGTCTCTAGAGAGCCTGGAAGAAGCTTCCTGGCCTTCTCTAACCTATTCTCAGAAGTCACTCAGGGTCACTTCCATTGCATAATATTCCTTGAGGCAGTCACAAGGGTCTGCCTAGTTTCCAGGGGAGCGAACATACCTTCTATATCTTAATGAAAGAATGCTAATATTCTAGAAGACCATGTAGGATGGGAAATATTATTATAACCATTTTTTGCAAAATACAATCTGCCACATAAAAGTACAATTATAGTGATGTTAAAACAAAACTCCCTGATCAATAGCACAAAACAAGCAGCCAAACAATTGGATTTATTATAAACTTTATTTTCATTTATTATAAATTATAAATTTTAATAGAAGATTAAAAATAAAAAGAGGAAAAAATTATTCGATTACTTATTGGTGTGATGACTGATTAATTAAACAATTAAATGTTAAAAAAGATAAACAGAAAAAGCTGAAAGAATACCAAATCACTGAGGGGGTTGGGTATTTCAGAAGCTTAAAGTTGTAGGAGAAATCTCAAAAAGAAAAGATTTTTAAATGACTACATATTATGATAAACTTCTAAGTTTAAAAAAAAATCCCATTTTCCAAATAAAAAAGGAAATAAATTATAAATTTAGAGATATACTCTAAATAAACACAAAAGAGAAAAGCTTGTTATTCTCTCACATATAGTGAATTCATTCACACGAATGGACTAATGGGAAAGGACAAGAAGAGAATTTGCAATGGAGGGAATATACAAAAAAGCCATTTAAAAAAAGTGTGATAAAATATATAACAAGTAAACTGAATAACATAAAATTTACCATTTTAACCATTTTTAAGTGTATAGTTCAATGACATTAGTACATTCACACTGTTGTGTAACCATCACCACCATCATCTCCAGAAATTTTTTGTCTTCTCAAACTGAAACTCTATATTCATTAAATAAGAGCTCCCATTGTCAGCCCTGACAGCCACCATTCTACTTTCTGCCTATGAATTTGACTACTCTAGGTACCTCATATCATTCAGTTTTCTTTTTTGTGAGTGGCCTATTTCACTTAGCATAATGTTTTTAAGGATTACCTATATTGTTAGAATGTCTTTCCTTTTTGAGGCTCAATATTTCATTGATATATATATATATATATATATATATATATATATATATATATCAATGAAATATATATATATCATGTGTGTGTATATATATATAATTTTGTTTATCTATTATTCATCAATGGAGAAACTCTTTTGTAAAATGATCAAACTAGCACATATTTATTTTTAGGAGTTCAAACAATTGAGAAAAGGGTAAAAGGAAAAGTGAAAATCTTTCATTCCTCTTTATCCTTTATATTCACCATAATAACTCCTGTTAGCACTCGATTGTGCATCCTTTCAGAAAGAGCGTGTATTTATAGAAGCATACACTTATGTTTACCTCGTCTTTCCTTCTTTGGTCACAAGACTGTTCTTTAAGGTATTGAATCCTAAAGACCTTTGATATAAAACTGGCTGATACAATGTGGTTGTAGTACAATGTTAGGGTTTTGACACTGCAATATATTTTTAAAAATATTTGTGAGGCACTTATCCTAATCAATACAGACTTCTAAATGCCTGCCCTCTCTTTTTCTTTTTAAATTCAGAACATAAAACTGACAAAATGATCTTGAACATTCTTTTTTAGATACAAATCACTATATATGTAAATTTTTATTATTGTTATAAATATGAAAGCTTTATTTGAAAAAATACATAAATGATCAAAATTTTAAGATTATCTTATATGTGCTACTTCCACAATATGTTAATAGTTTTGATTCTCTAGATGGAACATCTTACATAAAGTTCTTATTAATTTCATCTTTGTTCCCATCAAGAAAAGAAAAGGATATGGGCACAACTCATACAACTTACAGTCATATAAAATGTATGCCTATAGAGTAAGAGTTGACAAAAGGAATAGAATACGGACTCAGTGTCTGGAGATCTGAGTTCTAACCTCAATTTGGTAAATACCTAGGGTACGCAAATTTGGTTAATTCATATCAAGATTTTGGTTTCTTTTTTCTCTTTTTTAGGATACTAGTCTTTATTTATGAATTGAGCATACACTTCTTTTTTGTTTAAACCAGACATCTTCTGGACTGTAGATCCAGGTGTACCTTTGGGAGTAGACTTACATTTTTTTACACTATGCTTCTATTTTAAAAAATTAACATGTAATTGACACATGACATTATATTAGATTCAGGTGTACGATATTATAATTAGATATATGTATACATTACAAATGGTCATCACAATAAATCTAATTAACATTCATTACTACTCATAGTTATAAATTTTTTTTCTTGTGATGAGAACATTCTCTTAGCAACTTTCGAATACACAATATAGAATTATTAACCATAGTCACCATGCTGTATATTGCTTCCCCAGGACTTAGGTATTTTATAACTGGAAATTTGTACTTTTGGACCACCTCTACCCATTTTGCTCACCTTCTGCTCACACTTGATAAAAATCAGAATTAGATTTAGCAAACCCATAAATGGAAGGGCCACAGGAGAGCCAATTCTTTGGGAGAGTCTGAGACATTAGGAAGGTGACTCACCTGGGTTACTTCTATGTATTTGCTGGGAGCCATTAACAGACAGGGAGCAAGCATTGGGGACTCAGACTCCCTGCTTCACTGTCAATTTACCCTGAATCTGCCTGAAGGGTGAGGTTCTGTCACTCTAAACTCCATTCTTGGGCTTTCTTTTTCTTTTTTCCCCTTTAGGTTGCAGGAGAACAGAAACATCAAAGACTGGTTGTGCCAAACTTACGCTCTGAAGTCTATGCTGGAAGTGAGGCTCCACCTCTCAAAGAAAATGAACCTGCCTCTCTGGAATTAGGCAGTAGGCCCTTAATGATCACTTGTCTAAATAGTCAAAGTGAAGTTCGCAGCAAGGACACAAAGGTGGGTGCATTGAATTAGAAGATGAAATCGCTATAGGGGTTTTTCCTTTTTCTTTTTCTTTTATTTTTTTGCTCAAGGACATCATAATTTTGGCTGAAGAGCTATATCTTAAGTAAGGTTTGGGCTTCCTCATCCACAAAAGTAACCCAACAAGGTAAGGACAGGAAACAACTAGGGGAAGACAGGCTATACTATAGAAGAGGAAGGTTGTAAATACCAGTTGTATTAGTTTGCGAGAGTGTCTGTAGCGAAGTACCACAAGCTGGGTGGCTTATAACAGCAGAAATTATTTCCCAATTATGGAAGCCAGAGGTCTGAGATCAAGGTTTTAGCAAGACTGTGCTCACTCTAAAAGCGCCAGGGGAGGGCCTGTTCCAGGTCTCTCTTCTTGGCTTATAGATGACTGTCTTTTCCCTGTGTTTCTTCACATAGGCTTTCCTTTGTGCATATCTGCCTCTGTGTCCAATATTTCCCTTTTTATAATGACATTAGTCATACAGGATTAGAGCCCACTCTAATGTCCTTGTTTTAATTTGATTACCTCTGTCATGACCCTATTTCTAAATCAGGTCACATTCTGAAGTATTGAAGATTAGGACTTCAATATATCTTTTTGATGAGACATCATTCAACCCATGACACCAGCCCAACCTCATAACTAGTTGCATAAAAATAAGTGGAATGCTTCCAACTGTATTTTATTGCTTACTGCCAGAGTGAAACACTCTTTTCTCTTTTTAAAAGTGGTAATTTGTCCTTTCAAATTTTATTTTTTTCTTCTACTGATATTAAAAGTGATATTGTTGCCTGAATGTACCAATGTCTTCAAGGTGCAGAATACTGAAATAGGATCTCAGCAGAACTAGAGTAGCATGGGCTTGGCCTGTGACCCTGGTCCTGGAGAATGTGACTCCATGAAATGACTTTTGCAGGCAGCTGCTGAGTTTACCTTGGGATTATGTCTTCTTGGGCAAAGAGGACAGTTAGTTCAGTTGTGTTAAAAATAAACATCTCTAAATGGATGGGGAATGGGGAATGTATATAAAATATAGAAAGCTCTTTCTCAAGGTCTTTTTCCAGTGGCCAAGTTTGAATTAAGTGATTTTGTATAAACTGGGCCAGTTTCTGTTTCTTGTGTAATTTAAAATTTGAAATGGAGAGGCCTAAGGTGCAGCAAAAAATTAACCCAAATAGAGGTCTGGCCTTTGCCCTTGCTATTGGGAGGCCCCCAGAATGTCCTGCCTGATGGGAGTGTCTCTGTTTGCTTGGGAGCTTTGGCCATGAGACAGTCTAATGATATGATTTATGATACTGTAAAGCTTTGGGCTCTATGGTATCGGTTCTGCCTTTGGAAGCGACCGGAAATGAAAGGTATCAGCCTGACCTCCAGGAGGGGCTAGAGACTAAAGGTTAGCCATATGGGCAGTATCTGATCAAGCTCTAATAAACATGCTGGACACCAAAGGCTCTGGTCAGCTTCTCTGGTCAGCACTACTCCAGGCATATTGTCACATCATGGCTGGAAGGAGTTAACACCATCTGTGAAAAATGTGAAGACCAGACAGTAGCTCCTTGTTCAGACCTTACTGAACTCTGCTAAACTCCTGCACTCAGCTTCTGGGAATTAGTGTTGCTGAGTCACATTAAGTGGTGACTCTTTAAGGAGAAAGTCCATGAATGCCAGCTGCTGAGGTGCTCAGAGTTTTCCAGACTTCTTCCCTTTTTGTGTTACCTCTTCTTTTGCAATCATCTTTATTTCCAAAAAAAAAAAAACAACAAAACACCTGTGTTTGTTGTCTTAAGCTTTCCCAAATTGAGTTCTTTTATTTGCAACCAAAAGAATTCTTAACTACTGTAGAAGAAGTAGTGGGAGCTATGAAACCAAATGGTGAGGGGATTTGACCAACAGACTTCCCCAAGTAATTCTTCTGAAGGATAAATAAAGGTCAACTTAGGTGAAGAGGGAACAGGAAACAGAACAAAATGTGAAATAACCCTAAGTTTGATACAAGCATCAATTCATTATTTCTAAAAATGAGACATATGGGAAAGAGTCAAGCATTTATCACAACTCATTAAACACATTTAACACAACTCATGAATTGTGTTTCAGAGTAAACAAATAGTTGACGGGAGATAAAGTATTTTGTTGTTGTTGTTGTTTGTTTTTTTTGTTTATGGTTTTTTCTTATAGAAGGATAGAAGTTAATGGTTTGGAGTTGGCTATAGAATTAGAAAGTCACCATGTGCCTTCTATAATGAAGTAATAGAAGCAGGCAATGAAAAATTGTCTTAAAGCCAGTAGGTGAACAGTTAATGGGGAGTATTCTACTGGATGATCATACTGACTTCCACTGAACCACTGATTCATCAATCTTGATGTGACTAAGAGTCAGACAACCAGAGCTGACAGCACTTCCTCATTAGATGCAATAGGAAGTGTACAGCCCCACCTTTGAAGTACTTTTGATCCCAACCATATCGAACCTGATTGTCAACAAACTTCTGGATCTAACTATCAGTTTACAGGAAATTTAGCATATATTAAATGACCAATAAGGGTTTAACCAATCAAAATCAGATTGTGAGAAATTCTACAGAAAAATTATCCCAATATCTTTACAAATAAATGGCAGATATAAAAAGAAAAGGAGAAGTAAATTGTTAAAGACAATTTACTTGAGCCTTGAGACTTATCAATCAAATATATTTGATTTGTATATATCAGGACCTAGTTTGAATTCTGATTTGAATAAACTGATTTTAAAAATATATTTGTAAAACAATTAGGAAAATTTAAACGATGATTTTATATTTGATAATATAAAAGTAACTTTTAAAAAAGTATAATATATTGTGGTTATGTTTTTTTAATTTTAAAAAACTTTTAAATTTTTATCTTTTAGAGATACATACGAAAGAATTTCTAATGAAATACTATTTTTGTCATGGCTATAATCTATGGCTATAATATATTTGAGTTGGGGAAAAGAATTGGAGGAGTATAAATAAAATATAATTGGTCAAATATTTATAATTGTTAAAACTGGGTGTCAGGAAGTTCTATTCTGCATGTAAAATCTATTTTTGTGTACGTCTGAATATTTTCACAATAAAAATTACATTAAGAAAACTGGATAGCATACCTTGACTCCTATACTGGGATAAATAAGACTTAATTGTAAAAGCTGAACACTATAAAACACTGGAAGAAACAATGGGAAAATTGTTTTTGTAATGTCAAATGTAGCAGGGTTTTCTAAGAATGATTGACATTAGTATTCTAATGTAACTGTATTTTGTTTGTTAATATTTTATTAATGCTTTGCTCCTATCATAAGTGATATTTGATTATAGTTTATTTTTCTGTGCAGTTCATTAGGGTTAGGATACCTTCATAAAATGAATTGTGATATTTTCCTTATTTTTTGAAGTTCAGGATTGAAGTATTTTTTTTAAGATACTTCTCCAAATATTCATTCATTTTTTTCCCCCAGTGGTATCCAACAAGTTGCTGAGTATTTTCTTTTTCTTTTTTAATATCATGATTAACTAATGAGTGTTGATATATTTAATGTATTTAAATCTTTCCTTCAAGTTGGTTCATGTGTCTTTTGACATTAACATCAAGATCACTGATAGCTTTCTTGGTTTCTGATAGAAGATATTTGAAGTTCATCCTGTATTTTGCCTGGACCTTTAAACGGTCATTTCCCCGAGAAGCCCCTGTTCCTTTTAGTGGAAAATGGTCTTTAAAGACCATAGAATGGATACCAGGTATACTCATTGCTACTGTTTGTCATTGCTTCAAGGCCTTTTCAGTTTAGAGCTAGGAAAAGCATATTTTTTTTCAAAAAAGCAAAATATATCATAAGTTTACACTTATCTTTCAATTCAAATGAAATATCTCATGGTTTTTACTTAACTTCTTTATTTTATTTTTGTGTCTTTTTCCTTTTATATATATCAAATATCTTGGTTATTAATAAAATTAACATAATTACTTTATATATATAAATAAAAATTTAAAACTATATATGTTTAGTGTGTGTGTAGTGTATATGTGTGTGTAGTGGTGGCTTAATAATAATATGTTAACTTGGCTAAACAGAACTACATTTTCCAGTATTCCCTTCCGAGTAGATCTCTACTTAAGATTAGACATAAGAGAAATTTGTGAGATATTTTGAAGTAGCCATTCTAACTCTCTGAAAGTCACATAGGCTAGGCCCTGATAGAGATCCAGCACATTTTTGTGGACCTTTTGGTTCACCTATTGGTGTAGGCAGCATTTAGATGCAGAGTCTTCTAGTTGCTGTGGGATCTCTTTCTTCAGCTTCTCCAAATTCTGAGCCAGGTGTGAGGAGCAGAGGGTGCAGGGTTGGGAGAAGGCCCTGCTTTCCCCATTTCACATGCATCTTTCCTTATTGTGACTTCAGGCTTAAGATCAGATATAAAATAAAGAGCTGTTTGGAGACTGTTTAACCAGCTCCCACAATTGCGTAAGGTCAAATCCCTACACATGAATTCTTTATGCTATATCATGTCTAGTTCTGCTTCTCTGATCATTTTCTGACTGGTACACATGTATATACATCATACATATGTATGTATACATATATGCATATACACACGTATATATCCTACGATGTGAAATAACTTCAAAATAACAATGCTAACATAATTGTTATCAATATTAATTATTTTAAGATTTCTTTGGAATTATTTTTGTCTCTAACATTATTGGATAAAAAAATCTTTCCTCCATGATTTGAAATGCTCTTTGTCTTTTATACAAGATTTTCATACTTCTTTGAATCTAGTCTAGATGTTCCAGTCCATCGTCTCTCTGTTTGAGTGTCAGTACCACACAATTTTAATACCTGATAGGATCACCCTCCTCTTACATTATTTTTTAATTAAAAAAATTTTCAGCTATTATTGTTTATCTTTCCTATAAAATTTAGAAACAGGTAATTTACTTTAAAATAATTCTGTTAACATTTTTATTTGTTATATCAATTTTGATCATTTATGTTTCCTTAGAAAATTATTCCATACACATTAAAATTCTTCTCACACAAATTTCCATATTAAATATGTACATTCCCTTCTTCTTTCCTAATGAAATGGTGTTGAATCACCTCTTCTTGTTTACGTTTGCCCACTAATTGTCTGTTTCTTTCAGAGCTCTTGGATTTGTATATCAAATGTATTGTTCTGTTTTTTAATTTATATGTTCTAATTTTTGCTTTTGACTTCATAATTTCTTTCCTTTGTTCTTCTTAGGAAATAAAAGGAAATAAAAGGTGATTGCATGTGGGAAATATCTTTTTCATTTTAAAGGAAAAGATTCTTAAAAATTTATTCACCGAATAATTGTTAATGTCTGCTACATTCTGAATTAGATACTAGACAAGAGGAAAATAAAAATATTTCTTTTCTAGGAAAATAGAAATATTCTAGCATATAAATACTATCAAATTCCAGGAATGTTTTTATAGAAATTTAAAAGCTGATTGGCAGGCCCTGCCTTTTTTTCTGACTCCATTTATCATCATCTGGTTAGTTTCCCTAGGTGTAGCCTCTCTATCTTTAATAACAACAGCGTTCTTAGAATCAGAGTTAATAATTTATATATATTGTCCCTAGATGTCTTCTTACTCATAGCTCTCTCACATTGGTGTCTTCAGACCTGCACCATCTCTAAAACCACCCCCTTGTGAGCTAAGAGGCCATAGAGTCAATGAGTCAAATGGTTCTCTAGCTACAAAGGAAAGATAATTAGACACTAATAATAGAAGCATCTCACCCAATGGCACTCTCTCACCTCTACATAAATGTTATGCTATTTTAGTGTGTACTTCTTAGAGCAATTTAACCATTTCTCTTCTGTGTAGTAAGTGGATGGCATCCAAAAATAAACTTTCCTACTGGAGCAGTTCATAAGGCAATAACAGATGTTCCTTCTTTTAATCTCTAAGTTTCTGTAACACAGAGGCTTCCTTTCCCCTGCTTAATATGAATACAGTGGACCTACAAGGGTGTGTTAGCTTAGAGTCACTGCCATCTAATGTTAGATGTTAGAAACCACCAGAAATGGAGAGTTCAGGTAAAGGAGTGGTTCTAGCCCCACATCTCCCAGCCTCTGCTTTCCCCACAATGTCTTGTTTCCTCATCTATAAAGCCAGGGCAATCATAGTAATGGTAGATACTATTATTATGAGTATTAAAGGAAATAACATACAGTGCTTAGTATAATAACAGGCATATCACATTTAGTAAGCATAGGTTTACAATTTTAAAACTTTTAACAGATACCTGGATACCTGAAATCTTCAACACTTCCATGGTTATGGTGTTCCTGGGTTCCTAGAATTAAATGGTAAAGAAAACAGAGCAGTCTCGGATTGTAAAATTTAGGTACTTTTGACCTATCTCATAGACCCAATGGGCTGACAGCAGTATTTTTGCCTAAGAAAGGTTTAGAGGTAGCAATCTGGCTGAAATAAGAGTAGTATTTCATAGTAAAACCAAGTTTTTATTTAGATATCATATCTACTTGCACTTATTTAAGAGGACATAGATTTTATTCAATTTATATAACATTGAAGAAAATTTCATTTTCTACACCCAAAATATCATTTTGTGGGTTAACTGCTAGGGAGATGCTATGAAGATTATAGGACACATAAACCTTCCCTGTGTTCCTCTTTGCTTCTGAAACCAGAGGGAAACTGAGTCTGGGGCATGAGCTCCCTGCCCCACTTACAGCCAAAAGAACAACACAGGAGGTGACCTAAATAGAATAAGCATTTATTAGACTGTTGCAACTCCTGGAGACACAGGCCGACTATTGCTCCAAAAGCCTAGCTCCCTGAGAGTCTCATGAGCACCTATTATATAGGGAAATCAGTAGTCATGGAAACTAAGGGAGTGGGGGTGACCAAGGCCATCTATCTTGTCTTTGTAGCTGGAGCTTATTTTTCAGGCTACCTGGATGAGAGGCAAAAGGAACTGGGCATCTGGTTCTGGAATCAGCTGTTGCGTCATCCTGTGACCTTGCTCCTTAGCAAAACTAGCTCATCAAAGGAGTAACTGCCTTCCCAAGCAAGTGAGAGCAAATGCACTGCTTAGTTACAGGACCAGATAGCGTTTTCTGAGAATGGCACCTTCTCCAGTGGAGCAGGCAGATAATGTCCATGAGAACTCTGAAGGAGCATACGGTGTCCATGGGAACAGCAGAAAATGTCCTTGGGAACAAGTATTGCCGAGAGAGTCCTTTGTTCATTGTCACATTTGAGGCTGCTGACCAAGCGGCCCTTTTTGGTCTTCTACATAGGTGGAGGAGCTGTGCTTGAATTAACCTTATATTTTACCCCATCATAGCTCCTTTATGTCACATCTTCATGTCAATTGTTCTAGACAGGAGGTTCTTATATCAGGTCCTTCTTCACTTGGGCTACTGAACATCATCTTTGTGATTTTTCTTAAAACAATTCAAAGCACCAAACTTATTTTTTACTGGACTTTTAAATAAATTAAACCTTGGTCTATTATTTTTATTTCCTTTACTTCTCTCACCCTTCGACATCATGTCAGTGAGACAATTTCAATATCAACGCGATAGGGTTTTATACTTTGGGGTATTACTAGTGATCTTTGAATATTCATTTGACAGAGAGCATTTGAAATCCCCTGATGGGACCAAGGATAAGGGAGATTTTTTGAACCCAGGGAATTTTCTCATTTAAAAAATAATAGGTAAGGCCAAGATTTATAAAAAATAATGTAGGAAAAATGAATTCCACCTGACAAAGGAGATGTTAGATGCTAGAAAGAAATACAGGTGCTGTCCTGAAATGGTACAAAGTGAAAGACTTGAAATAGCTTTTGACTTCTCCTTGAACTGGTTACTCAGCATGGCTCACCCTGCTGATGTTTAACAATTCCCCTTTTCCGCAGAAATGAAACTCCACAAGAGTTTGCCAGTGATTTATGACATGACTGGTTAGTGCCTGCGCCTCTGTGTTTATGTCACATAGTTGCTTGCTTGTATTTGGGGAGGAATGGAGGGGTAGTGGCAATAAATTTGGCAGATACACTACTGAGTACAGATACTCCTCACAATTCTACTTGCAGATTACTTAGAATGGCTGCTTTGAAGTTTTTTGTCTGTTAAGTCTGATATGTGGGCCTCATAGATTCTATTGTCTGCTTTTCTCCCTCCACTCCTATATGATTCATACTGCACTGTTTCTTGGCATATATTATAATTTTTTTATTGAAAAGGTGGAATTTTTAGACATTGTAACAACTCTGGACACTGAGTCCTCACTTTGCCTCTCCATACTAAGCTTATTGCTGTTTGTTTAGTTATTTGTCTAGTGGCTTGGAGGTACTATTTTAGTAAAATCTACTTCTCCCACATTGTGAAGCTTCTGTTGTCCTTCTTCAGAGCATGTAGCTTTGGGCCTGTACATGGCAAACCTGGGATGAAACTAGTTTTAGCAGAGATCATTTGATTGCCTTGTTCTTGGTGATTTTGTTAGCCTCTGTTGGAATCACAACTAGTGCTTAGGCTCTACTGATTGCCAGTTGATTGCTCTACTGGTTTCAACAGTACACCATTGAAAAAAAAAGATTAATTGCTCCACTGTCTGATCAAATTAAATCCAGGGCCAATCACTGTCTCCACAACTTAGAGAATCCACCAAGCTTTGCCCGTGTTCCCTGCTCTGCACCACAGTCTGGAAACTGTCTCAAGGCAACCAGATGGGGCAATCATAGGGCTCATTCATCTTGTTTTATCCTCATCTCAGAGGGATCACTGTCCTTTGTTCCCTAAATCTAGTGTCTTGAAACCTTAATCCAATTTTTTTTTGTGGGGGGTGGGTGTTTCAGTCAAGGATATAAATCTGGTCTCTTTTCTTTCTCAGCCAAAAGCAGAAGTCTAGAACCCTCTTTTTAATTTCTATACTTCTCTGAATCCAGTAAGTGATATACATGCTAATAAAAAATTTAAAAGCATATAAAGTTCTTTTATGTATAAATTAGAAAAGTGTCTGGACACACACATTATTTAAAGATATTAAAAATCAAATGCAAATAGCTGCTCCAGATAAATTCTAATCTCTCCTAGTCTGTTGCACTCTGGAAAGATCTCCACAGCCAAAGGAAGAGATCTGGTGATCACCTAGGATATTCAGGAAGAACAAGCATAACTGGCTCAAATTTCCTCTTCATTTGTAATGTGTTTTTTCTCTCTACAATATTTGGAACTGCTTTTTGAGCAAAAAGGAAGACTAGTCAAAGTATTTGTGTTAGTGACAAAAAATTGAGTTTTACTAAAGATTATCTCTTTAAGTAAAATAATAATATAGAAGAATAACATATTCAGTATTTCATAATGTTCCTGTTTCAAAACCTAAACAGAAGCCTTTGACTACTCAACTTTCATAGTTCTTTTTTTACCAGATGCTGGAAAACATTGAAACCAAACCAATCCCTCAGAAATATGTTTCTAACCACAACTACATTTAGGCAGACAAACAGAGTTTATGTCAGTTCCTGGAAAAGAAAGGCTTAGGAGCCACATTTAACCATTTCACCTTCTTTGTTCATTTGTTTTGGTTTGTTTCTCTTTCAGAAGTAGTGAAGGCCAAATGTCAGGCATATCAGTTCGCTTCCCGCATCTGTTCTGATTGTATGCCTGGGTTCTTAGTGGTCTGGCCTGGATCTCCTGGAGGCCATTCTCTGGCTACTGGACAGCACAGTTCTGGGGCTTTAACTAACAGGACTGACTTCAACAGTGGGAATCTAAAATGCCATAGCAAACTTATCCCTTCTCAACTTTGTCCAGAAAAATTGGGTCTCCCTACGTTCTTTACATCATGACCTTTTTCAAGATGAGATAGAAGCTGTTTAGTAGGCAAATTATTTTCTTTCTGTTGTATTTTGGGATTCTCTTTCATTGTTCCCAGTTCTTGGTGACCTCTGCTGTAAGTATCCCACTCTAGAAAATGCATTCTCCCAGCAAAACCAACTTGCAGTACAGAGAAAGTTAAAGTCCTGCCTCTCAGTTTGTATGTAGCTATCATTGTAATTGATAAGATTCAGGGATGGTATCCTGGTCAGGTCCTGCTATGTGGACAGGACAGGCAAAGAAATCCAGCCTGTAGACAGGAGAATGAAGCCAATGTGCCCACAGAAACCAAAAGAAAGATCCAGATGACTTTGCTCTTCCAAGTCCAGTCCTTCCTGAGTCTCAGTTGTACTCCTCATCTTGACCTTTTGAGATATCCTGTTCTATCATTATCTCCCCCTAGTTAGCAGGTTTTCTGGCTTAAGCTAGCTCCCAAGTTGGTTCTTATTACATGACACAAAATTGCTCCTATATTTGTTTTACTTTAATGTGATTCTGGGTTATTAAAAAAAATCCATGCTGATTGCTTGGAAGATGTTAATGATGTAGTAATTTTTTTGTTTTGAAAATTATGTGTTAGAGAAGTGTTGTCCTATAGAAATATAATGTGAACATATGTAATTTAAAATTATCTAGTAGCTACATTTGAAAATTAAAAAGAAACAGGTTAAGTTTATTTTAATAATATATTTTATTTAATCCAATATATCCAATATGTTATCCCTTCAGCAAGTAATCAATAAAAAATAATGAGATATTGAATTATTTTTTATATGAAATCTTAAGAATTTTGTGTCATACTTACAGCATACCTCAATGTGGACTAGCTGCATTTCACGTGCTCAGTAGTCACACATGGATAGTGGCTATTGGACAGCACAGTTCTGGTGGCTTTATTGAGCAGAAACGACTTTAATAGTGGGCATCTAAAATGCCACAGAAAACTGATAGACATTATTTTAGGGTAAATAGGACCTTATGATAAACTTCATATAATACCATACTGCAAAGAAAGTCACCTCTACCCCTTCGTAAGGTGGGCTCTCTAATGAGAGAGGACTTATCCAAAACAAAAAAGATAACAGGATAGCAATGAAGGTACTCATCATTGGTTCAAAAAATATCAATTGTTTAGAAATATGCTTAGAGCTGAAGTTATAAAAAGGAAAATATTTTTCACATTCTTGGAGATTACTATCTCTTGAGGGAGAGAACTACTTATTGGAATCACATAAATAAAAATGCTAAGTGTTATGGAGGAAAGGCAGTCAGAGTGATGACAGCAGATCCTGAGACTTAATCTACTCTAGAGTTTGGGAAACCTTCTTTGGTGTCAGGATGCCTGACACCAAAAGATTTGGAAGATGTGTAGGTGCTTACAAGCAAAAAGGAGGGAAAAACATACCCCCAAAAAAGCTTATGCAAAGCTGGCAGGGATTATGGCACATTCAGGAATCTAAAAGAAGCCCTGTGGGACTGAAGTGCAGAATGAGAGAGAGCAGTGCAGCATGGGGCAGAATACACAGGCAAGGGCCAGACATTGCCTAGCATGTTAGACCAGGTTACACATGTTGGTTTTTATCCCAAGAGCAATGGAAAACTATTGCTGGGTTTTAAGCAAGGGAGATAAATGTATTCAGGTTTCAGTTTTAAAAAACCATTCTGATTAGAATGTAGAAAGTATCCTGAGGAGGATAAGAAGTATCTATGGGAAGGCCAGTCAGGATTTTAGTATAGTTATCTCAATAAGAGACCATGGTGATGGAAGTAGAGATAGAAGCATATGACTTTGAGAAATGTCAGGAAGTTAAAAGAGACAAATCTTTTGTTGAGGAGTTTAGGGAATGGTTCTAGTGATTGCACTAGGACAAGCATAAAGAAGACCTGACTCAGAGAGGAAGTTCATATAGAATCTCAGGGTCCCAAGAGGTATCCAAGGTGGAAATGTCAGGTAGGTAGTTAAATATGATTGTCTGGTGCTCAGAGGAAAGGTCAAAATTAAATATGATTTAAAAATTATTTGTGTACACTCCATTCTCTGTTCACTCTAGTCCTTTATTTCCTTGGAGATGTCATGCTTGAGTGCCTTGCATATGTTGCTCCATCTACCCAAATCCTTCTCTCCTCCCCTTTGCTTAGTGCCCTCCTATTTTTCCTTTAGA
This sequence comes from Macroglossus sobrinus, assembly GCA_004027375.1. Classification (NCBI taxonomy): domain Eukaryota; kingdom Metazoa; phylum Chordata; class Mammalia; order Chiroptera; family Pteropodidae; genus Macroglossus; species Macroglossus sobrinus. The sequence goes on along the minus strand of PVKZ01000462.1, from coordinate 17,999 downwards.
TTCCGTATCAATAGTCACTTCCTCTAGGCTACCTTTCCTGACTCCGACGTCTGTAATAAACCCTCACAGCATCATATAATTCACCTTTGTGGCATTTGGAACAATTACTAATTATAATTTTACATTTATTTGCTTCCTTATTTGATTAACAACTGTCTCTGTCACTAGAATATAAGAACTGGACCAAGTCTTTTCTATTAGATAGACTTTATTTTTTTAGAGCAGTTTTAAGTTCACAGAAAAATTGATGGGAAAATACAGCGAGTTCCCATGTGCCCCTGCCCCACCACACATACAACCTTCCCACAACAATGCTTCTTATGGTTTAATAGTTCATTTGTTTTTAATGTTGAATAATATTCCACTGTCTGGATGTACCAGAGTTTATTTATCCATTCATATACTGAAGGACATTTTGATTGCTTCCAAGTTTTTGCAATTATGAATAAAGCTACATTTGTGTGCAGGTTTTGTGTGGACATAAATTTTCAACTCTTTTGGGGAAATACCAAGTAGTACAATGGCTGGACCATAGGATAAGACTATGTTTAGTTTTGTAAGAAATTGCCAAACTGCCTTCCAAAGTGTCTATACCAGTTTCATTCCCACCAGTACTGAATGAGAGTTCCTCACTAGCATTTGGTGTTGACAACATTTTGAATTTTAGCTGTTCTAATGGGTGTGCCCTAATATCTAATTATTATTTTAATTTGCAATTCTCTGATAATGTATGATGTTGAAAAGTTTTTCATATGCTTATATGTATATTTTCTTTGGTGAGGTGTCTGTTCAGGTTTTTTACCCATTTTGAAATTGGGTTGTTCATTTTCTAATTGTTGAGTGCAAATGGTTCTTTGCATATTCCAAGTCTGTTTTTGTTCATCTTTGTCTACCTAGTTCCTAAGATTATTCTTAGTAAGAGTTGAGTAAATGTATATTTAGAAAATGAAAAATTGAAAGAAAATCACGAATAATTTGAGCTATAGATAATTAATTATTAAAATAGAGAATGTAAGAGTGAGATGAGAAGAGGATATCTAGGACCAAAATTTTGAGAATTTCCCTCATTTGATGGTGGAATAGAAGAGACTAAAGGCCACAGAACATAATGAAAGAGGCTCAACTTCATTAGTCATCAGAGAAATGCATGTTAAAACCATAATAAAATAGTATTACACACCATTAGAATGGCTAACATTTTTGAAAAGAATGAAAATATCAAGTGTGGGTAAGGATGTGGAGCAACTGGAATGCTCATGCTCTACTTCATACTATCAACTTGGAAAATAGGTGTTATCAGCTAAAACTGAATGTATTTATAATTTATGACATAGTAATTCTACTATTAGGTATATATTCAACAGACTGATACATGGAATTTTATGATTTTATTTGTATAAAATTCAAAAGCAGGCAAAATCAATCTATTACCAAAAAAGCCAGGGTAGTCATGACCTTTGGAGAGAGTTGGTGACTTGGAGGAAGACCAAGATAGGGATGATTGTAAGGTTCTGGTATTTCCTGATATGGGTATTGGTTATATGAGTGTGCTTAATTTGTGATGATTCAATGAACTCTTCATTTTATGGTTTGTGAGTTTTTCTGCATAAATGATTATACCTGAATTAAAATTTTAATTTAAAAGAAAAAGATAAATCTGTTTGGAGTCCTCAAAAGGAAGTAGTAAAGCTCTTTTTCCATCTTTTCAGTGCCTAAAAGAGTGTGTCTATGGGCTATTATAAGAGCAAAGGAACCAGTTTATAAAAACTTGTCACACATTTTAAATATTGATGTTTTAACTTGGAATCTAACACTTTTGTCATAAAGAAACTTAATGGTCATGGAATAATACAAATGTTATGGAAATGGTTTAGGGTATTTAATGGGTCATGAGAGAAAATACTTGGGCCTCCAAAGTGTGTTCTACTGTTGGTTCTTATAAAGGTAAACTTTTTTTTTTAGCTGAGACAATTATAATGTATAAATGGAATGATTTATTTGCCTGGATACTTATTCTGTTTCTTTTGTCAATCCATTGTTGATTAATATTAAAATTATTAGTAGCTCTCAGCTGAGCTTTAGATATTGCTTTAAAATGCTGTGACAGTTTCCACGACTGAAACAGAGTTGAACATGGAAAGTTGTCCATAAGACTGATTAGTTGCTCATAAGATTTCTCTTCACTACCTGAAAAGAGGCCACTAGATGACTGTTAGTATCTTGATCTGTAGAATTAAGGTCAAACAATCAAATTATATAATAAAAAGTAATTTAGTAGAGTAAAAAGAACACCAAAATTTCTAGTCTGATGAAATTGTATCCTAGTTTTGCTACATATTGTGTGACTGAAATATTACTAATTATATTCTCTAAACCTCAGTATCCTCATCTATAACATGGGGGATGTTTCTCTGTCTTGTTGGGAGAGATAATGACTTCACATAATTGAAAATATTTAGTGTGTGGTATAAGCTCAGTAAACATTCTCCTTGCTGCTTTCATGATAACTGAGAAGTGAGAAAAAAAATGTGTGTTTAAATCTATTTTTTTTAGTAAACAAACTTTTTGTCGAGTTGTTAAATATATAACGTATTCAATGATGTAATCCAGTGAAAAGCACTTCAGACTCAGAAGACTTTGGTTCAAATCCTGCCTGCCATTTGCTAAATATTTGATTTTAAATAAAGGTACCTGAAATTTAGTTTTCTCATCACAAAACAGCAAAATGTTCCTATTTACCCCATGGGCTGTGGTGAGGGTTGAGTGATGTATGTACTAGTCAAGGGTCTTTGTTTACATGTGAAACTCAACCATACTTAATCTAAGCCATCAGGGGGAATTTATTGGTTTTTGCCATCAAATTTAGGCAAGGCCAGATGTAATCAGGTCTTTGGGGTAATTGCAATCTTGGACTTAGACACTTTAAATCCCTCTGTCTTTTGGACCAGTGTTGGCATTTCTATTCTTCTAAAAAACAAATATCGTTAAAGGGATCCAACCTAGGTTCTCCAGGCTTAACATTTTAGTTATAAATGCTTTCACCTTTGAGAGTTTTCATGGCCATCTGACCATGCTCTTCAAAGATAGAGTCTCTTTTCTTCCACTGTGGGTGTTGGAATGATCATCATAGCTCTTTCCCACCTCTCTGAAATGGGAGGAATTGAAACAACCCCGAGCTTTCTTGGACTGGTTTAAATCCATCAATCCCTTTCTTCCTAAGGATGAATTTTTCACAAAAGTGTTGCTGAGAAACTAAGATAAGGGGTACTTTGTTTTTTGGTGTGTGTGGGGGGGTCTTTGTATTTTAGATTGGCCATCAATACCAGTGCATTCAGTCATGCTTTCTCCCTTATTTAGATAAATCCAAATCAATCTACTAATTCTCTTTATGCATGTAAGAACAAAATATATACTTGTATATATTTATCTATCATTTATAAATGCATAATGAATAGTTTTTCTACAAGGTCATTAAAATCCCTGAAACTCTTATTAATCTTTATTAACTCTTATTCCTTGAAGCATATAGTATTTAAAAGCACAAGTTTTGGGTCTAGAAAAGTGTGATTTTCAATCCTAGTTTCATCACGGAGCAGCTGATATTTTAGGTTAACCTCTCATTAGGCTTGGTTTCCCTAAATAAATTAGCTTTTATATTCTCTGATTTGCTCCAAAAATCCTATGAGGGATTAATAACTATAATTTATGCAGAGACATCTCCCTGAATATATACTTGCCTATTGTTTTTATTATTTATTTGTATGTTCACCCTGGCCAGGATCATACTCCTCCAGAGAAGCAGACATCTCAAAGACATCCTATAAGAAATCAACAATATGTAAAAGAACAAAGCAAAATGTATTAGTCAGCTTTGACTACCATAAAAAATACCAAAGATTGGGGGGCTTAAATAATAGAAATTTGTTTTCTCACAGTTCTGGAGATTGGATATCAGATCATAGTTCAGCTGATTCAGTTTTTGGTGAGGGTTCTCTTCCTTTCTTCAGTGCGTGCTCACAGAGTGAGTGAGCAAGCTGTGTGGTGTCTCTTATAAGGACACTAATCGCATCAGGTCAGGGCCTCACCTTTATGACTATTTAAACTTAATGATCTATTTAAAGGCCCTGTCTCCAAATGCAGTCACATTGAGGTTAGGGCTTGAACAAATGAATTTTGGGGAGACACAATTCAGTTATTAACACAAAACAAAATTAACCTAAAATTGAATATAAACAAAAACTAATAAACCTAACTGCATATCAAGTGAATACATAACCACACAGAAAAAACAATTCATTTTGCTTTTGAATCACATGCTCTGATTGTATACCCTTAGTATATATGAGGGGAAAAAACTGTGAAGAAATCTTAAATTTACTTAGTAGTTTTATTGTTGAAAGTTGTATTGATTTAGTGATATTGGAATTATTTTCTTTATATTTCAGTTTGTCATGCTATATGTTTTTGGGAACCAGCATTTTTACTGAGAAAAAAGAAATACAAATAAATCACAGGGGGAAGGTTAGAAAGAACAGCTGTAGTTGTCTAATATGAACTGTGTTTGTTTGTTTGTTTAATATAATCCACTGAAAGGGCCTATATGCCCTTTCTAATATCACTTAAACACCTAGCATCAAAATCTTGGTGTCTAAATACTAGTCTCTATTTAAAAAAAATCAAGGGTCCTTATAGAAATAACTGACTGCAGGCCTGAGGCAGGTAAAGTAAAAGGTGACTCTGAAACCTTTATTGTGTTAAATTACTTATTATTATATTATTATTATTATTATTATTAATTTATTTTTTAAATTTTAATTGGTTTCAGGTATCCAGTACATTGCATAGACATCTATATAGTTTGTAAAATGATCCCCCAATAGCTCCCTCCCTCCCCTGACCCTCCACCTATCCAACGTATTAATGCTAACTATGCCGTGTTTCCCATCCCAGTGACCATCTATCAGCTACTAATTTGTACTTCTTTAACCCTTCACTCCATTCTCCAATTCCCCCAACTCTGCCTATCTTCTGTCCAACACCAAATCGTCCACTACATTTGTGAGTCTATTTTTGATTAGTTTGTTCTTTTTATTCCTTAGATTTCACATATAAGTGAAATCATATAGTGTTTATCTTTTTCTGTCTGACTTAAACACCTTCTAGGTCTATTAAAGCAATATCTTTTTCAATCTTCTTTCTTTTCACATGTAGGGGTCTTGTTTTCTTATATTTTCAGCCACTCTATTGTTTGGTTGGAGCACTTAATTCTTTTCCATTTAAGGTACTTATTGATAGAAATGTAGTTGTTACCATTCTTTATTCCTGTTTTTGATGCATGTTTTTTCTTCTTGATAAGTCCCTCCAACATTTCATGTAATACTAGCTTGGTGGTGATAAGTTCTTCTAGCTTATTTTTGTCTGGGAAGCTCTTTATCTGCCCTTCAACTCTAAATGATAGCTTTGCTGGATAAATTGTTCTTGGTTACATATCCTGAGTCTTCATCACATTGAATATTTTGTGCCAAGCCCTTCTGTCCTGCATAGTTTCTTTTGAGAAATCAGCTGCCAGTCTTAAGAGTGTTCCTTTATAAGTAATTATTGGTTTTTCTCTTGCTGCTTTAATATTCTTTCTTTGTATTTAAACTTTGGCATTTAATTATGATGTGTCTTGGATCTCTGATTTTTGGAATTCTCTGAGCTTCCTGGGGTTTTACGTCCATTTCCTTCACCAGGTTAGGGAAATTTTACATTATTATTTCTTCAAACAGCTGTTCAACATCTTGATTTTCTTCTGTAACATTGATCAGATGAATATTTGGAGCCTTAATAGTGTCCCATATCTTTCTTAAATTATTTTTATAGTCTGGCATCTTTTTTCTTGCCTTTCTGAACGAGTGTCCTGATTGGCTTTCTTGTCCTCTAGATAGGGCACTGGATCCTCTTCTTTATTCACTTTGTTTATTTCTTTGTTTATTCCATTTAATATACTTCTCATCTCAGATAATGTGTTCTCCATTTCAGACTGGTTCCCTTTTATAATTTCCATTTTCACTTTTGTTTTTTATCTCTTTGTTGGAGTTCTCTACATTTCTTTATAATCAGTATTTTGAACTTTGCATCTGTTAGATTACTTGACTCCATTATATCTGGATCTCTGTTCTCTTCTCTCATATGGTTTCTGCTTCTTTGTCTTCCCATTTTGGCTGACTTTCCGTGTCTGTTTCTATGTACTAAGCAAAGCTCCTAAGTCTCCTGGTTTTATTAGTGTGGATTTGTGAAGTAGGTGACCAGTGACGGTCCTGAGAGGGATTCAGCTATAGGCCAAACTTAGCTCAAGCCTCTATCCCTCTGGGGCCACGTGTTAAGATTTGGCAAGCAATCCACAGATACTGTGCTTGTAGTTTTCTCAAAAGCCTACACCAGAAACTGAGGCCAGCTGCCTCCAGTGTGAGTCTAGGTACTATTCAGCATGGAGCATCTAACTCACTGAGGACATACTTGGGTGGGGCTGCGAGTTGGGGGAGGCAGGGTTTCAGGATATCCTCTGGGCAGAGTGACCTCTGTTATCCAGTTTGAAGATGTCATGGCTATAGCTGTGTCCTGAGCACTGGTAGAAGGGAGGGCTCAGCAAGGAACAATGGATGCCGCTGACACTTCTTTTCAAAGCAAGTCTCACTAGGCCCTCACTCCCACAGTGTCTCCTTGTAAGAACCTGGTGCCTCTTCTATGCAGCCGAATTGGCACTGGTGCTCAGAGCGAGCAGGTCTGTTACTGCAAAAGTGTGCTCACAGACATGGCCCCTTTAAGAGGCATCTGCTGTTGCTGGTGCCGCTGCCGCTGCCACAGCCTCCTTCTCACTCAGCTACTCAGGACCAAGCAGCCCAGCATCATACCTTCTGCCGTTGGATTTCTCCCTAGTTGTATGGCTTGTTCATCTAGATCCCAGGCAATTTTTCCTTGCTGCTGCTCCTTGTTTCCATCACAACTTTGATTTGATTGCCGAAGGGATGAACAGAGCCTCTGTCATCTATGCCATTTTTTTCTCTAGATTACTTATTAAATACAAAGGGAAGGGATACCTTTAAATAGAGAAATCTGGTGGATACACCTTAACTGAGTTAGCATCACCACATAGTGGGATAAATTTACATCTATGTCACCTGTTATGGTGCAGTGGGAGGGATACACACATCTCCTTTGTAGCATACTTACAAAATGTTTAACCTGACTCTAATTAGGAGAAAACAATTAGAAAAGTCCAGACTGTAGAAGATACTCTACCAGACAACTAGGTTTTCAAAAATGTCAAAAATCTTAAAAGATAGAAAAAGGCAAATATTAGATATCAATTAACACAACAACTAAGTTGTTATAATAATTATCAATGGATAATTATCAATATAATAATTGTTATTAATTTTTATCAGTATTTAATATCTTGAGAATGATAATATTGTAGCTTTATAATCATAGGTCACTTAACTACAGGGATATGTTCTGAGAAATGTATTATTAGGTGATTTCATAGAGTGCAAATATAATAGAGTGTACTTGCAGAAACCTAGATGGTAGAGGCTACTACACACCTAGGCTGTATGGTATAGCCTGTTGCTCCTAGGCTACGAACATGTAAAGCATGTTACTGTACCGAATACTATAGGTTATTATAACACAATGGTAAATATTTATATATCTAAACACATTAACACATATAAAACATATAGTAAAATATGGTATGTGAATGGAGCTTGCAGAACTGGAATTTGCTCTGGGTGAGTCAGTGAGTGAGTGATGAGTGAATGTGAAGGCTAGGACACTACTGTACACTGCTGCAGACTTTATAAACACAGTACTTAGGCTACACTAAGCTTATTAAAAGATTTTTCTTTCTTCAATAGTAAATTAACCTTAGCTTAATGTAACTATTTTTCTTTATAACATTTTAAATATTTTTACCTCTTCAACTTTCTAATAAAACTTAGCCTAAAACACAAATACATTATAAAGCTGTATAAAAATATTTTCTTTCTTTATAGCCTTATACTATAAACTTTTTCTTTTTAAAACATTTATGTATGTATGTATGTATTTATGTATGTATGTATGTATGTTTGTATGTATGTTTGTATATATTTGTTTTTTACTTTTCAGATCACACACATGCTTTAGCCTAGGCCTACACAGGATTAGGATCATCAATATCACTATCTTCCTTCTCTACATCTTGTCCTACTGGGAGGTCTTCAGAGGCAATAGCATGCATGGAGCTGCCATCTCCTATGATAACAATGCCTTCTTCTGGAATACCTTCTGAAGGACCTGCCTGAGTAGGTGTCACTCTTTTCAGAAATATGTCCATGGTGTTTTGCTTTGTTTGTTTTTTCTCTTTTTTGCTTGCACTATTATTTTTTTAATTTTCATTTTTTAATTAGAGTTGACATTCAATATTATTTTATTTTAGTTTCAGGTGTACAACATAGTGGCTAGACATTTATACAATTTACGATGTGATACCCATTATTAGTCTACCTGGCACTGTACCTAGTTATGACAATATTATTAACTGCATTTTACCTTCCTGTGGCTATTTTGTAACTACCAATTTCAACTTCTTAACGACTTCAACTTTTTCACCCAATCTCCCAACCCCACTCCCATCTGACAATTGCAAATCTTTTCTCTGTATCTATGAGTCTGTTTTCATTTTGTTTGTTCATTTATTTTGTTCTTTAGATTCCACATATTAATGAAATCATGTGGTATTATCTTTCTCTCTCTGAGTTATTTCACTTGGCATAATACCCTCTAGGTCCATCCATGTCATTGCAAATGGTAAGATTTAATTCCCTTTTTTTTTTATAACTGAGTAAGATTCCATTGTATATGGTATAGCTATCGCTATGTATGTACCAATTCTTATTTATCCAGTCATCTGTCAATGAACACTTAGGTTGCTTCTTTAATTGGCTATTGTAAATAGCATTGAAGTGAACATAGGGGTGTCTATATCTTTTCACCAGCTGTTGCTTGCCTCGGGCTCACAGATTCCTGAGTTTTATTCAATAAATACTGCAGCTCACTGGGGTTGGTTGCCTGTCCCCAGCATTATCTCTAGAGGCACATGAGCAGAGGCCTGTTGATTGATGCTGAAAGAGCCGCCAGCTGAGAGTGTGGGGTGAACCTGGTTACCTAGTCATGAATATGCCTCTGGCAACTTTTGAATTGGGTGGGGCAGAGGACCAGGGTAGAGTAAGCAGAGTCAACAAGCTAATACAGCTTCAGATATGGTTGTGTGGGGTAAGAGCTCAACAACGGCATGATGGTGCCCATCTGTAGGCTGCCCAGGAGGAGGGCTAAACACAGAGATAATGGGGTTGTCCCTCCAGCCCTCACCCTGAAGCCATGGAACTCAGCCCTTCCTAGGATGTCTCTGGTGCCCTCTGAGCTGTGCTACCTCCACTGGAACCTAGTGTGAGTGTCTGTGAGCAAGTGAATCTGTGCACTGGCTCTTCAGGGGATATCTGGGTGTCTAACAGCCTTCCATCTCACCTGGATGGTCAGAACCCCCACTGATTTTTTATAGCCAGATTTTGTGGGGACTAGGTTGATTGTTTAATAATTTAGTTGTAATTTTAATGCAGTCATGAGAGAAGACTAGCAGAGTGTTTACCTACTGTACCATCTTGACCCAAACTCTCATTCTCTCTCTTTTTTTATCATAGATTTCCTTTTAAGTTGATAATGCATGGTGAACATTTCTCTCTATTAATGAAAACCTTTTATAGATGCTGATGTTGCTAGTCCAGGGACCATACTTTGAAAATCACAGATTTGGAGATGCAGGAATTGAGGCTTAGTCAAAGGTACAGAGGCAAGAAAGTAGAATTGGTTTGTGCAGGTAAGATGGGCAGGCAGGATTTTGTAGAATAGTGATTTCCTCCATCAGAGTTTTTCTTAATTTTCAACAAATAACAACATATTACTTATATAATTTAAAAAATATTATAAAGAGGAGGAAGAGGAGAGCAGCAGCTTTAGTTCAACTTCACTGAGAATAATTGAATGTTGTCTAGAAAAGGTGTGAATAAGTCTGAGATTTGGGACAGATGTGTTTCAGACACTGGGACTGGATAGGTCATACTGACTTGAGAGACTTAGGATGGCACCAGATGAGGAAGTAGCCATTCCCTAAACAGAAGTGTTAACTGCCCACTACTCACTCAAGAGCATCATGGTTTACCCTAGAGATCTTCTTGGTGTCAAGTCTCCTAATTTTTTTTTTACTTCCCTTTAGTTTCCCTCCTTTATTCAGCTATCAGCATGTCTCAGGGATTTCATTCATTCATCCATTGATTTGCTTAGCAAGTATTTCTTGAGCATCTACTCTGTGCTCTGGGGCAGCACCTGTATTTATGTAGCTAAGTTGTAAGCATACAGTCTTGTTTTTCTGGGGAGCTGGCACTGGTTTAACACACCAGACTTTTATATTGTTTCGTTTTCTAAATACGACTGTTTTCTATTCCTGATCTGAGCCGCAACATTCTCTCTCAATTCCCTTGGACAGTGAGGAAACAATGCCTTTTTTGTTTCACTTCTCTGGATTGTGCCCTGAGTCAGGCTAGAAATTGCAGTCTAGACAGGGTTCTGGACATCCTGATGGTATGGTCAATGAAACTTCCCTAAGTGGTGCCTCTCCTCTTTAAGTGCACACCTCCACACAGTAGCCTTGCTATTTTTTTCTGAACCGTAATTTTTGTTTGGACTTATCTCTGCTCCTTCACCAGCTCCTTCTCTCTAGTTTTGCCCTTTTTAAATCACTAGCTTAAATCTTATAGACAATGTCTTTTCTGCTTTTGACAGCTCTAATTTTTGTTTGTTTGTTTGTTTGTTTTTTATCATTATTTCCCTTTCCTCACAATATTAGTATGGCCCAAACCCACATTTATATTCATGATTTCTCACATTGTGGCCATAGCCATACCAATTTGAAAGACCTTCTACTTCTTCAATTTCAACAAGCAGGCTTCCTAATGCCAGGGCCTCATTGTTGACTTTTTTGCATCTCTAGCTCCTGGCCTCTTGTCTGGCACACAGTGGGTATCTGATTAATATTTGGGGGAACAGAGTCAGGACCAGTGTGTATGCACATTGGATGGCAAATACAAGATAGGGAAAAAGTTAGATAAATATTGCATTAGTCAGGGTTTTCCAGAGAAACAGAACCACTAGGGTGTGTATATGTCATAGAGAGATTTATTTTAAGAAAGTGGCTTATGTGATTGTGAGGGCTGACAAGTCCTAAATCTGTCAGGTAGGCCAGTGGGTAGGGGACTCATGGAGAAGTTTAAGTCTGAAGGCTGGCTGCCAGCAGAATCTTCTTTAAAGGAGGTCTGTCTTTTTCTATTAGGCCTTCAACTAATTAGATGAGGCCCACCCACACTATAAAGGATAATCTGCTTTACCCAGAGTCTACTAATTTATATGTTAATCTCATCTCAGAATATCTTTGCAGAAACATCTAGAATAATGCTTGACCAAATATCTGGGTATCATGGTCTAGCCAAGTTGATGCATAAAATTATCACAGGGACTTTGCGGAAACATGGTGTAGTGAGAGATGTCCTCAGATCTTTCCCCCGAAACAACAATAAGCTGAACATCTAAAACTCAACAAAAAACACCCAAACCGCACACCAGCACATCTGAGCTTGGGATCTGTACATAAGAGCTACCACAGGTCAGAATCCCGGGTGTTGGGCACTGGACTGGGAGAAATAAAGGAGGTGCCTTTCGCAGCCTCTGGAACTCCCTGCAGGAGGAGGGAGAGGGGCGAAGGTGCAGGGACTTCCCTGAACAACCCTGCCTGGGACAGCTGTGAGCTCCCTGCAGCGGGTGATGGGATCCAGTCATCAGGGCAGAAGACAGAGAAGCAGGACAGGACCACAGAGAAACAACAGTTGATTATTACCTGCCCTGGTTGCAAAACTGAGGCTGGGCCGCAGCCCCAACTTCCAACTTAGAAGGTCCCTCCCCACGTACCCTCCGAGACTGATCACCACGAGCCTCAGGGGAATTTGAGCAAATGCTGCCAAGACTATCGCTGACACTGACACGGACTGAAAATGAAGGGAGTGAGCATGATTAAATATTGACAAGAAAATTTTGTAAAAAGGTACTTTTAAGGCTTTATATGAAACAGAGATCCAAGAGGCTTAGACGCCACCTACTGAACACCAAAAGAAAAGTGCCTTCTCTGCAACAGGCTAAACAGAGAACTTTAGATAATAAACCTTCGTTCTGGAAAAAAAGCTGAATACATTTCCATTAATGCCCAGTCAGAGAAGTAGTCCATTAAACACCATGAACAATCAAGATAACAAGGCATCTCAGAAAGAAAAAATTTCCAGAAAATAAGCTTACAAATGTAGAAATACGCAACTTAAATGACAGAGACTTCAGGATGGTACTTATGAAAAAAACTCAGTGAGTTCTGAAATGAGTCATAGCAAAAATTCAGGAATTTTTTTTTTTTTAGGTGAGGCAACTCTTGGTTCATCTCACACATTGCAAGGACTTTGTCGGCTTACAAACCCTTATTTTTAAATTTTTTTACACCTACAGCATCTGGTCTTCATAGGTCTCCCATCAATTTTAGGAATTAATAAAACAACCAGATGAGCAGAGCAATGAGATCGAACCCTCAAAAAAGAACAGAATAGATCTTCTGGAGATAAAAAAACAACAATACACTGCAAGAGTTGAAAAATAAAATAGCAAGCTTGGGAAATAGAGTCAACAAATGGAGGAAAAGATCAGTTATACCGAAGATAGAAATCTAGAAATAAATTAGAAGGAAAAAGAGGGAAACCAAAGAATGAAAAATAATGAAAGAGAAATACAAGAATTAGTTAATATCATCAGGCAAAAAATCATAAGTATAATGGGCATTAATGAAGGCAAAGAAAAGGAACAGGGACTAGAAAGCATTTTCAGTCACATAGTGGATGAGAATTTCGCAAATCTAAGGAATGAGCCTGGAGCTTGGAATTCAAGAAGTCAACAGAACACCCAATTATCTTAACCCGAAAAGGCCTTCACCAAGACATATTGTATTAAAGTTATCAAAAATCGACAAAGATAGAATTCTCAAGGCAGCCAAGTTTAAGTAAATAGTAACTTATAAAAAAATTCATCAGACTTCTCAGCGCAAATCTTTCAAGCCAGAAAGGAATGTAATCAAACATTTAAACTATTAAGTGAAAGGAGCTACCAGCCTAAAATAACGTATCCAGCTAAGTTCTCCTTTAGATGTGAAGGAGAAATTAAGACCTTTCCAGACTTACAAAAATCGAGGGAATTAGCCCCTACAAGCCTGCACTACAGGAAATACTAAAAAGGATCAGCTCATCTAAAACAAAATAACAACAACAACAAAAATACATAATTAAAAGTAAAGTGGCTGTCAGGTAAATAGAAGCAGAGGAGTGCAACCCTTACTAAGAACAGGGCATTATAAACTTAAATAATAAGAAGGGAATTGTTATAATAAGATAGTAATGAACGTTCAGCATACGTAGGGACAAAACGAGATAACAATGAAAAGGGGAGGATTCAAAAATACAAATTTGTAAAGGGGAATGGAGATAAGTCACGTATAGGAGAAAATGGACGACTGTATATATATATAACTATCCTTTACAGATTCGTAATGGTAACCACACACCACGATTCAGAACTGAAGTATATAACATAAAAAAAGAAGAACCAGAGGGAAAACCCACAAAAGCCAACCAAAATAAAGAAAACAGAAACACAAGGACAAGGAAGCAATGGAAACACCGAGCTACCAGAAAGTAAAAGATAAAATGGCTATAAGAAGACCTCATATTTCAATAATCATCCTAAATGTAATTGGACTAAACTCACTAATAAAAAGGCACAGAGTTGCAGAATGGATCAAAAACAAAACCCAACCATATGCTGCCTCTAGGAGACACATCTCAGTTCCAAAGACAAATATAAACTCAAAGTGAAAGAGTAGAAAATGATATTTTAAGCAAATGGTATTCAGAGAAAAGTGGGAGTAGCAATACTAATATCAGACGAAATAGACTTCAAAATAAAAAAGGTCAAGAAAGATACTGAAGGACACTTTATGATGATAAAGGGAATCATGCAACAAGAAGACATACACTTATTAATATATATGCTCCCAATCAGGAAGCCCCAAAATATGTAAAGCAATTACTAACAGAACTAAAGGGAGAAACAGATCAAAACACTATCACAGTAGGGGACCTAAATACCTCACTGTTGGATGTGGACAGATCATCCAAAATGAAAATCAATAAGGAAATAACATCCTTAAGTGACACAGTAGACCAACTGGACATAATTGACTTTTACAGAGCCTTCCATCCCAAAACAGCTGCATATACATTCTTCTCTAGTGCACATGGAATATTCTCAAGAACTGACCACACACTAGGACACAGAGATAACCTCAACAAATATAAGAGGGTTGAAATCATAGAAACCATATTCTCTGATCATAATGCTTTGAAACGAGAGATCAACTGCAAATGGAAAGCAGAATGAACCAGAAATACATAGAGGTTAAACAACATGCTACTGAAGAATAACTGGGTCAGAAAAGAAATAAAAAGAGAGATCAAGAGATTCATAGAAATAAATGATAATGATAGTACAGCATATCAAAACTTTTGAGACATAGCAAAAGCGGTGATAAGAGGAAAGTTCATATCATTACCGGACTACTTCGAAAAACAAGAATGAGACCAAATAAACAACCTAACACTTCATCTAAAAAACTAGAAAAGGAAGAACAAATGAAGACTAAAGTCAGAAGAAGGAAATAAATAATCAAAATTAAAGCAGAAAAAAATGAAATTGAAAACAAAGAAAAATAGAAAAAATAAATACAACAGAGAGCTGGTTCTTTGAGAAGGTTAATAAAAATGACAACCCCCTAGCTAGACTCACTAAAGAAAAAAGAGAAAGGACACAAACAAACAAAATCAGGGATGAAAGAGGGGAAATTATGACAGACATCGCAGAAATACGAAGGATCATACAAGAATACTATGAAAGAGTACATAACACTAAATATGATAACCTAAAAGAAATGGACCAGTGCTAAAAATACAGTCCTCCTAGACTGAATCAAGAAGAATTAAAACATCTAAATAAATCGATCAGCAGTATGGAAATTGAAACAATCATCAAAAACCTGCCAAAAAGGAAAGGTCCAGGACCAGATGGCTTCACCAATGAATTCTACCAAACATTCAAAGAAGATTTAATACCTATTTTCCTCAAATTCTTCCAAAAACTCAAAGAAGAGACAATATTTTCTAACTCATTTTATAAGGCTAATATTACTGATACCAAAACCCGGTAAAGATAACACACAAAAAAATAAACTACAGACTAATATCTCTCATGAACACAGATGCAAAAATCCTAAATAAGATACTAGTGAACCTAATTCAACAACATATTAAAAAGATTGTACACCAAGATCAAGTGGGCTTCATCCCAGGGGCACAGGGATGGTTCAACATATGCAAATCGATTAATGTGATACATCACATAACCAAATTAAAAAATAAGTATCATATTATATCAATAGATGCAAAAAAAGCCTTTGATGAGATACAGCATCCATTTATGATCAAAACACTTAACAAAATCAGAATAGAAAGTAAGTACCTTAACATAATAAAGGCCATCTCTGACAAACCCTCAGCCAACATTATACTTAATGGTAAAAAACTAAAAATCTTCCCTCTAAGATCAGGAACCAGGCAAGGCTGAACACTATCATCACTGTTATTCCATATAACATTGAAGTTTCTAGTGTGTGCAATCAGACAAGAGAAAGATATAAAAGGCATACAAATAGGAAACGAAGAAATCAAACTGTCACTATTTGTGGATGACATGATTATCTATGTAGAAAACCCTAAAGACTCCACAAGAACACTACTATAAACAATAAGCAAAGACACTACAAAGAAATGAAAAGATATTCCGTGTTCCTGGATTAGAAGAATCTACATAGTTAAAATGACTATATTACCTAAAGCATTATACAGATTTAATGCAATCCCCATCAAAATCCTACTGGCATTTTGTAAAGAAGTAGAACAAAAACTCATCAGATTTATATGGAAGCACAAAAGACCCTGAATTGCCAAAGCCATCCTGAGAAAAAAGAATGAGGTTGGAGGTATCACTCTGCCCAACTTCAGATTATACTACACAGTAACAGTATTCAAAATGGCATGGTTTTGGCAGGAAAATAGACACACAAACCAGTGGAACAGAATGGAGAAAAGAAAGCCTCTTCAATAAATGGTGCTGGGAAAACGGGAAAGCCACCTGCAAAGAAATGAAACTAAACTGTTGTCTATCACCACACACCAAAATTAATTCAAAATGGGTTAAGGAACTGAATATAAGACTTGAAACAATAAAATGCATAGAAGAAAACATGGTAATTTAACTCAGGGACCTTGGACTTACAGAAGATTTTATGAATTTAATTTCAAAGGCAAGGGAAGTAAAAGCAATAAATAAATGGGACTACATCAAACTAAAAACCTTCTGCTTAGCAAAAGAAACCATCAACAAGGTTAAGCGACAACCATCTGAATGGGAAAATATATTTGCAAGCAACACCTCTGATAAGAGTCTAATATCCAAAATATACATAGAATGCATACAACTCAATAACAACAATAACAAAAATGATCTAATCAAAAATAGTCAGAGGATCTGAACAGACACTTCTCCCTAGAGGAGACACAAATGGCCAACAAATATTTGAAAAGATGCTCAACATTACTAGCTATTAAAGAAATGCAAATCAAAATCACAATGAGATATCATCTCACACCTGTTAGAATAGTTATAATCAACAGGGTAAGTAATAACAAATGCTGGAGAGTATGCAGAGAAAAGAGGAACCTTTATACACTGCTGGTGGGACTGCAAATTGGTATAGCCACTATGGAAAACAAAATAAACTTGCTGGGATTTTGTTTCAAATTTTGTTGAATCCATAGATCAAGTTGGGACAAACTGACATCTTGAAAATATGAAGTCTCCCTCTTCATGAACATGGAATATATTTTATTTATTTAGTTCTTTGATTTTGATCATCAGAGTTTTGTAGCTTTTCTCAAATAGATTTTACTTATTTTGTTAAATTTTACCTAAGTATTTTATTTTTGGAGGTGCTAATATAACTGATAACTTGTATTGTTTTTTTAAATTTCAAATTACACTTGTTTATTGCTGATATATAAGAAAGTAATTGACTTTTGTATATTAACCTTGTATCCTACAACCTTGCTATCATTGCTTATTAGTTTCAGGCTTTATTTTTTGTCAACTTTTTCAGATTTTCTACATAGACAATCACATCCCCTACCAACAAAAACAGTTTTATGTCTTCCTTCTTAATCTGTATACCTTTTTATTTTTTCTTGTTTTATTGCATTAGCAAGGACTTCTAATTCCATGTTGAAAAGAAGTAGTGAGAGTGAATATCCTTGTCTCATACCTGATCTTAGTGGGAGTGTTCGCTTATTTGTTAATGGGTTCTTTGTTTCTTTTTAAATATATTAATTCTTTCTATATTAAGATTATTAACTAAATTATATTTATGCCATATATTTTTCTAGATTTCAGTTTTTAAAAATTGCATTTATAATATTTCCTCCATAAAGCAGGTGTTAACTTTCATGTGTTTAATCTATTAATCTCTTTGAGATTTCTAAAAGTAAATCTGCATTTTTATTTCTCCATTTAGGGGAAATAGAGCCAAAGGTCCTCTAGCATCATCCTCTCTAATTCTGAACAACTGTTGGCAGCAGAACCAAGAGAACTTCCATAGCCTGAAACTCTGGGAGCCATATGTGGTCTAAAAGAATAATTGTTTGGAGGAAGATCAAGTTCCCAAAAATGTTTAC